>SJYT01022839.1:49480-61708 GCA_006410635.1 Cephalophus harveyi
GGTTGACCTCAGCACTCCTCTTTGTAAGGGGGTAGTAATACTGAGCAGTGAGGGGAGGGCCAGGTTAAGTCCGGCGACGCGGCGAGCCTGACGCTGTGCTACAGCTTCCACTAGGTCCCCAGTAAGATGCACTATTAAGCCGTTGCTCCAGTGCTGTGAGCCACCTGCTAATGTCACTGGTATTTCCCACCTTCAGCACACATGGGATTCACAGAATTTTCACACGGGTCTCCCACAGCTTGGTTTCGGTCATTAGCAAACCAACATTTTGCATCTTTAACTGAGTATCTTTCTCTGCCCCAGGTACTGGGGCAGGCACCGGGAGAATGTAAAACAGAAAGAGTTCCAGACCAAACAAGAAACCATATCAGACCATGGCCACGTTTCCAAGGTAACATGTGTCACAGAAGTATAATAAAGAACTTTGTGTTTTTGAAAGTTTTTTTTTTCCTTTCCTTTTAAAATTATCTGCAAGATTTCATGTTCAGACTATTTACTTGACCTAGACATAGTCTATGAAAGAGCTATGCACGCTGTTAGGACAAACAGACAAAGAATCAGTAGGACAAATCAGACAAAGAGGCTGCCAGTGGCTTCCACAGTCCATAACCTATAACCATTTACTCTAGGCCTTACTCTCTGAGATAATCCTTGCAGAAAATTGCCCATATAAAAACAATTATTCCATAAGAAGCCAGTGAAACTTCTAAGATGCTGGCCAGATACTTTCAATTTAAAATACGGTCATGCTTCCTCATAGCTACTAGCATCAAACCTAAGTTCACTTTCGTAGTCCCCAGACTTCATAACCTGGTTCTCATAACTTTGCCCATGAAGGCTTCTGAGCCTCAGGGCTGACCACTCCTCCCTCAGCCATCCCAGCGCTTAGCGTCTGACCTCCTAGGCAGTCTAGGCTTCAGCTGGGCCAGCTTCCTACAGCTCACTGTGTAAGTCTTGCTCTTCCACCCTCTTGCCTGTGCACAGGCTCAGAATTTCTTCTCTTGGAGAACTTCTCACCTTCTCGGCCTGCACGATTCCCACTCATTCTTCTTCAGGTTGAGCATCATCACTGATGTTAATGAGAAACTCTCCCCAGTATCCTCATTCCATTAAGGCCCTTCCCCCCAGTGCCAAAGCATCTGATCCCTGCCACCATCTTTCAGTTCTCCACTTTTAGGGGATAATGTCCTATTGCTTTTAGGCCAGTAGCCTGAAAGCATTTTGGGAACAAAGGTCTTGACTTGCGCATCTCTCTGTCATTCGTGATATTCCATAAAGACCTTCTGGATGGATGCACAGAAGTATGGTTAGATATATAGGCAATTTCTAGAACAAGTCAAAGGCACATCATTCTTCTCTGTATAATAATTGCACAAAACCCAATAAATCACATAGCACCCTCTGAAATATCTTGGCCATAGCCATAAAGAAACTCAAAATGGGTGGAATTGATCTGTGAATTGTCAGATTTAATCCTGAATAGATGACTCTACTTGACAACCATGAAAAGAATAATTATGCCATTTAATTTTTCATTCATGTCTAGACATTCCAAAAAATCAACATGACAAATGGTCCTTTACCATTCACCTTATACTATAACAGCTAATCCTAATCATGTGCAGAATTCTACTCTGTATTAAATTTTCCAAGCAACAGTAAATCTGTTCGGAAAAAGAAAAAAAAAAAAAAAGAGAATAAAATGGAGAGAGCGAAGTATGGCTTAATCTTCCGTCATCATGGGGATAGAGTGCATTTGTCAGACCCAGTGGCAATGAAGCATTAGCATTTGGTCTTCCCATGAATTCCTATTGGCTGTTGCTGGGCTCATTAATCTCCCTCGCTCTTTTATGGAAGCCTGCTCTTGAATGAGCCAAAAGAATGTTCTACTGAAAATGCCGTAATTGTCTCTCCAGGTGTAACTGATTCCTGATGTGTGGACACCAAAGGCTGCACTGTTTTACGGCCCAAATACACCCAAACTTCCATCTGGCTAGCGTGTTTCTTTTCATGAACACTGCCTCCATGACTCTCCAAACTGAGTAAAATATTATTAACCTGAAGCCTCCAAATTCCCCTTGTTTATACAACCTAGGCTGACCTTTGCTTGCTGGCTCTGGTCTGGGAAAACATTTGACCAATACACACACACACACGCAACACAGTGTGTGTCAACCTACTCCACGAGGACAGCGACATTTCCCCTTGACTTTGATAATGCTAATTACAAAGCTCTCTTAACTGCAGGGTGGAAGACTTCTTCCTCAGGAATTCATGTCTCTGCTCAGAGGTATCCTCTGTGTAAGGCACCTTATCTAAAAGAGTCCTCCTCTGTCTATATTCCTTTTCTCTACCTTAGCTTGCATCATCAGTTACTGAAAACAAGACCCATGAGAATGGGAACTCAGAGGAAAAAGGAGCCATGAGTACAAGAATTCAATCACATATCATGAGCCTAGAATTAAACTCCTGGCACGTGGTTGCTGATGCGGGTAGGATGGGTAGAAAGAGATGGAGAAGAAGAAAAAGAAGAGGAAGAGGAGGAGAAGTGGGGGAGGTGGAGGATGGAGAAGGAGGAAAGAGGCTGATAAACATTTATATATTGATGAGAGAGGAAAAAAAAAATCCCATTTGGTCATTTTGTACTTTCTAGCTCTTATAAGCTATGCAGCCATGAAAAAGAGAAGGCTGAATGCCTCCTTGACTCCATTTCCTCATCTCAACTCCCCCAGGACCCACGGGATTCTCTTTTGGGTACCAGGAAGAGACAAAGGACTCCGAGAAGAGATGTGAGCATCCCTGGTCACTCCGGCTCCTCCCGACCCCATCAGCCTCACTTTTATCTCTCTTACCACCATCATCAACCACATGGCCCCTCTTGCAGCTTCCAGAACCTGCCAGCATCTTGCCCCCTTCAGAGCTTGGTCTGGGACAGTCTGCAAATCCATCCACAGACAGATGCCCTCCCTCCAGACCCTATCTGAACCCTCTTCTCATCACTTTGTAAAAGAGGCACTTTGTGGTTAACATTTTCTCCCCACAAGACCAAAAGCAGCGGGACAGGGGGCATATCTATCTCATTGAACTTTTATGGATCACAAGGACCTAGAATCACACCTGGAACATAATAAGTACTCAATGCAAATCTGTTGGTAACAAATGTTTCTGAAGATGCTATCAACTACCTCATATAATTGCCTGAAAGTTTAGACACAATCATTTAGAGTTGAGGGAACCATGGAAGTGAGTGTGTGTTGTGTGTTCGCTCACTCAGTTGTGTCTGATTCTTTGCGACCCCATGGACTGTAGCCCGTCAGGCTCCTCTGTCCATGGGATTTTCCAGGCAAGAGTACTGGAGTGGGGTGCCATTTCCTCCTCCAGGGGATCATCCTGATTCAGGGATTGGAACTGTCTCCTGTGTCTCCTTCATTACTGGCAGGTTCTTTACAGTTGAGCCACTGGGGAAGCCCACCGTGGAGGCAGCAGCCATGAGGGGTAAATTTCTCAGCCATGTGGCTGGAACACAGCACAGAACATGCTGAGCAAGTGCCAGATGCTATCAACATATTATTTTGGTTGTTATTACCACCTCTTCCTATATATCATGGTGACATTTAGCTATTTAGCTCAGATATTCATATCTGAAATTTAAAATACTGTGCTAAACATGGCACTCTCAGAAGTTCAGCAGAACACACTCAGAAGTTCTGTTATTTCTGACTTTGCTACCAACAAAAGCCATTTTTCCTGATACAGACTATACATTGGAGTAGTTGAAGACCAGGAGACTCACAGTTTAGGATTTGCCCTGAATTTAATGATTCAATGCTTTACTGTGACCTATGTTGAAACAAGTTTATGCAGGGCAAAATGTTATGGTCTGAACTAGCTTTTCTGTTACAAACTGGATTTTAAAAACTACAAGGAATAGCCCCACTCTCATACTTTCTCTCTAAACCATCAACTGGGGGAGCATCAGATCAAACAGGAAAGCAGAAGCAACCTGTGTCCCTGGGCCCTTGGCTCTGCTTCGGGTCCTGGGACATCTGTGCTTTCTGGAGTTCCATGCCGCGGCATCGCGTGGTCCTGCCTGCTCGCAACCATCCCTGGCTACTGGAGCAGGAGCGCTGCCCCTGCTCTTGGTGCCACACACCAGCCTGGCCCAGCTGCTTGCCTTTGCTGACTCCCTGGGCCTGACACCTGGCAGAGCAGACTTGTGTGCCGACCCCAGAAATTAACGAGGAGACTGATTTGCTGCCAGGAAATTGGGTCTGCGTCTTTGGGTACCAGGAAGAGACAGGCTCAGAGAGATTTGAATATTGCTCTAATCGCACCAGTTAGCATTTGACAGCATCAGCCTTTCCGTCATTAGGCCAACTTACATAGTTTTATACGCAAGCTGTAAAATAGATTCAAGTCTGAAGCCTGAAGCAAGTCCTTTATCACAAGATCTCTGCCTCCCTGGAACATCACTGGTTTCCAAACTTGCAGGGAAGTAGAGTGGTTGGGGCGGGGGGAGCCATTGAGCAGTTTAAAACTAATTTAAAAAACAGAAAGATAGCAACATGTGTTTCTTTATAAAAATGTGACTTCATTTATTCAATCACCTAGTCCACCACCTGCTAAAAGCTCACTCACTGTGCTCCCTTGTTCCTTGATCCCCTCAGTTCCTTAGTCCTCTGGCAGAATAAGAAAATCAGAACCTTCCAGGGCTGCAGTCTTGTGTTCCAGAACATTTAAAATGTCTTAGTAAAATACAATTAATTACTAACTCTGACAATCAGTGTTTAAATAAGACAAAACACAAGTGGAAAAAAAAAAAAAACAGGAATATTTTTAGGTCTGGAATTAGCCACCAAACTATCTCAGCAAATGCTTTAATATGTTTGCTTTCTATCTGGTTTGAATGTTTTGTCACTCAAAACTCACTAAAATGTGACTCTGCTTGGTAGAGAATCACACAACTCCAGGCACTCCTGAATGTCACAATAAATTTTTCTGTGTGTGTGCTAAGTTGCTTCAGTCGAGTCAGACTCTCTGTGACACAATGGACTGTAGCCTGCCAGGCTCCTCCGTCCATGGGATTCTCCAGGCAAGAATACTGGAGCGGGTTGCCATGCCCTCCTCCAGGGGATCCTCCTGACCCCAAGGATCGAACCCAAGTCTCTTATGTTTCCTGCATTGACAGATATGTTCTTTATCAGTAGCGCCAGCTGGGAAGCCCCTTCTCTCTGTAGTACTGGACAAATCCAAGATGGATGGAGATTCAGAAGTGGTTTGGTTTGGTTTGGTTTTTTAATAGGAATTGAATTCAAACAGCGAAGTTGGGAAGTGGGGTCTAGGGAGTTAGCCAAGGAGCTGAAGAGACTGGGTGTGCATTTGAGCGCCTCCGGAGCCTTCTCTTGGGCTCATGTGATGCCATGGAATATTAGAACGTGCAAGCGCGCCACCCTTTCTCCAATCCCTGGTGTGTTACGGCTTCTCAGGGATTGAGCTGGGGTGCAAACCCCACCTGGGAAGAGGCTGGGGAGCTGATTCTATGTGGGCAGCGCAGGGTAACAGAGGGAACAGAGTCAGGAGACCCAGGTTCTAACCCAGCTCTAAAAACTCTGAGCTAAGGGATTTGGAATGCCTTAAGTCCCTTCTCTGAGCTTCCTGAACTCTCCACTTAGGATGATAATCCGTGGACAGGTCTCTCTTGGCTGCTACGAGAGCCCAGTGAATGCAACAGGGATTTATAAATGGTACATCCTTCAATAACAAAAAGGTATTAGATTAATAACACTGGTGGCTCAGTGGTGAAGAACCCACCTGTGATGCAGGAGATGGGAGCTCAATTCCTGGGTCAGGAAGATCCCCTGGAGGAAGAAACGGCAACCCACTTCAGTATTTTGCTGGAAGAATCTCATTGACAGAGACGCCCGGCAAGCTACAGTCCATGGGGTCACAGAGAGTCGGGCATGATTGAGGAACTACACAACCACAACACTTAAGTCTGGAGGCAGCCCTACAAGGTGGTTTTGGGGGTATAGATGGAGAGGGCATTTTGACAACAAATTTCATTGTGAGAAAGTTATTCCCTGCTCAGTGTGCTTTCCATTCTTGTTTACTTCCAGGAGAAAGTCTCAGTTTGATGCCAACGTACCTTTAACATCCCTTAAACTCTGGTTCATCTCCCTTATTAACAAAGAAACAAGATGTCTTAGGATTAAAGCTTTCTGCAGACGGTGCTATCTAGACAGGAGTCAGATGGCATTCCCAGTCTCCAACAGGAAGCTGATGCTGCAGTCAATTACCAGGATCTCAGAATCCTCATCCGGGCCTGGGCCAATCCATGTTTCCTGATTTTGAAGACAGATTGTGAATCTGGAGTCAAAGATCATTTGCCCCCGAGGTTGCAAACTGACGGTCCACAGACTGTGTTCAACCCCCAGATATGTCTGTTTGACCTAAACAGGGCATTGCTAGTTTGTTCTATTTTTCTTAATGAGTTGCTAATTAGATGTGAAAATAGGATATTTCACATAAAAATCTGGATCTGGGGCTTCCCTTGAAATAATTAGAAATGCTAACAATGCCTGATCTGTTTTTCTGCATGGTAACCGTGTATTGGGGCTACATTTTGGTAACATACAATTCCTTGTTTGCCAGGATTCCTGCCACTGCTCTGGTTGTTTAAATTCCCTTCTTATTTTTCACAAGTGATTTAACTGACTATCCTTGAATCAACCCAACTCTCCCATTTATAGGTGGGCAAACTGAGACCTTGAGAGTTGGTGGACGGTCAGGTATTCAGTGACTTACCCAAGGCCAACTGGCTGGTAAAGCAGGAGGGCAAAGACAGTGGTGGGTTACTCTCCTGCCTAACTTCACACTTTTCCCAAAACACTCCTCAGCTTCTTTCATAAAGAGGCTTCAAAACAACTGCAGTGCGTTCTGAATTGCTCATCTTAGGTCTCTCCTCCCCTCCCCTCACTGCACTTTTAGCCTGAACAGCTGTCTCCTGTCCCACAGCAGAACAGAGGATTTCACGAAAAAGGCATGGGATAGCACAGCTCCATTACCATAGTCTAAAGAAGGATTTTTTTTTAATTGGAGGACAATTGCTCTACAATGCTGAGTTAGTTTCTGCTATACAACAACATGAATCAGTTATAAGTATACATATAAACCCTCCCTCTTGTGAAGAAGGAAATTTTAGAAATTTACATAGCTTCATTCTAAAGGAGGGATAGCATATGAAGGGTAGTAGAGAAAACGCAAAGATAAAACCACGTAAGTCCTGGGAGAAGATTGGCAACAATCCCCCCAGTATCACAGTTTTCATCTCATCTACATACCAGGCTCCTCGTCTCGAATACTTCAGTTTACTAGTTATTATTCCTATAAATAATTCATTTTAAAGCTTTCAAGGAAAAAATTTTTTGTGTGTGTCCCCAGTTCCTGACCTTTGTGAAGTCACCATCTTGGCCTCCACATGAAAGGCAAGGATTTTAACAAACTTGCATATAAAAATGGTGCAGGAAAGGGGGTGAGAGATTTTGGCACACCAAAGCTGTCCCAAGAGGGATGGCCTTGAAAGTCAGGCTCAACAACTGCTTCAGTGATCAAAGCTAGAACTCAGATGCCCCGGCACCAACTGGCTTCAGCCAATGTCACAAGACTATGTCCAAATACACAGAATGATGTCTGCTTCAGATTGGAGGGAGGTGATCTTGCTTTCCCAGGACCTCTGAGCTTAGACCAGATTCCACTTGTGAATCTACAAGAATCAGCAGGTTCAAGAGGTGGGGATACACTCTAATAACTACCACGGTGCCACAAATCACAGCAGTCCTGGAAAATCCGTGTGTCCTTTGTCCAGCAACACACGGCAGAGGTGAAGGGATATCACAGAGCGCTGGGCATCCCGACTCACCTCCCCCGGACCCTCCCAGTTCCACGCTGGAATCCCACCTCTTCACCCTCCATCACTCCACAAAGCTCCAGATTTCCTTGATGGATTCAAGGTTGAGCCCTGGGAACTCACCAGCTAGCTGGCGATGCGGATGGAATGATCCACATCACATGCAAGTCAGGGCTCCCTCTGGACAGCAAGGAAGAAATGAAGTGCAAGAGAGAATTGTGCGTCTTTTCATTTATCTGTTTTCCTAACATTTACTGGGTGTCTTTGCTGTGCTAGTTGTAGTGATGAAGGACTAAATGAAAAACACTCACAAGGATCTTCTGTCTTGGAGGAGAGACTGATGAAACAGTTTCAGGAAGGAGATAGGTGTTATCAAATATAAGGTGGGGGCAGGAGAATGAAAGTATGTGGAATGAGGAATAGGGGAGGAAGTGACATTCGGGGCAGATGAGAAAGATCAGGGAGATCAAATACAAACCAGACAGAAGGTTGAACATGTATCAGTTGGAGAAACAGCCTGAGATAAAGCCTGGAAGCAAGTGTATCAGGGAATTAGAAGAAGTTCCATATAAGTAGAGAACAGAGGCCAGGTGAATAAAGATCTAAAAATGCCTGGTAATGCATTTCACTTATTCTATGTTTGATGGGAAAACAAAGAAACCTTATAAACAGGGGGATGGCATGCAGAATTTAGGGAATAACATTTGTCCTGCCAGGTAGGAAACAGAAGCAGAAACCCAGGCAGATGGCAATGCTCCAAAGTCACAATAACGATAAATAACAGTCTCAAAGAGAACATCCAAAACATAGAGCTGGCCTCAAACACACCATAAACATCTCTGTGGATGAGAAACAGAATAAAAACAAGCTAAGAAATAGGCTGAAGCTACAGGCCCCTGGATCCTCAGTCCAAAGCAGGCCGAAGCATTCAGAATTTCTACAGGGAATAAAGTTCAATTTGCCTAATATGAAGGAAGGCTGAAGATTTCAGTTAGGCTCCCTGCTGAGAGTCAAGTTGGAGATTGAGCTCCCCTATTAAGAAGAGATGGAAAATTAACTACTGCCGTGACCACTGTCTGGGGTTACAGCCACTTGAAAAAAGAGACCAGTGTATGCAGACCCATCCTTGTAGCCAAGAATCAAGGTGATCTGAGCCATAAGCTCCCTGAAGTAATAGCATCAAAATATTCCCACTGTGTCCATGGAGCAGTAATCTCAAATGGTTGACATAAAACATAGTTCAGGATAGCAGACCAAGAGTCCATTGGAGGAAAACATTACAAATCTTCTAGAAAAGGGAGGAAATACATCAGAAGAAAATAAAACTCTTTCTGTGTAAGATTATCCTGCAAAGCAAAATTACAAAACGCATGAAGAAGCTACTAATAATCTTAAAAAAGAAAGCACACCATCCAAACAGCAAAATCTAAACCAAATAAAAATTAAAAAATAACATCAAACCATATAAAAATCAGAAATCAAAACAATGATCATGAGATAAATATATTACACAGAGTACATTTTTTTAATCTAATAAAAGTAGCAAGTAAGGTTATGATCATCAAAGAGACAATAAAGAACAAAAACTATCAAAAGTAGGTAAAATGGGGGTAAGAATACTGAAGAGGAAAAAGAATCTAAGAAAAATGTGTAATTGAAAAATACGATTAAAATAAATTTTAAAAACTCAAAGTATAAATCAATATCACAATAGCTGAGCAAGGAAAATAAAGAAAGAGAGAAATAAGTCATTATAAGACTGGCTTATCTACCGACTATGTCTGTTGCATTTCTATACATTAACAACAAAAGATCAAAAAGAGAAATTAAAGAAATAACCCCATTTGCCATCACATCAAAACAACAAGAAGAACCTAGGAGACGAAAGGCTTGTACTTCAATGACTATAATGTGCTGATAAAATTAATTGAGGATGACACAGAAAGATGGAAAAGATACACCGTGTGCTTAGATGGGAAGAACCAATATTGTTAAAATGACTATACTACCTAAGGCAATCTACAGATTCAGTGATTCAGTACAATTTCTATCAAATTATCAAGGGCATTTGACAGAACAAAAACATTTAAAATTTGTATGGAAACACAACAGACCCCAAATAATCAAAGCAATTTTAAGAAAGAAAAATGGAGCTGGAAGAATCAGGCTCCTCAAATTCAAACTGTACTACAAAGCTTCAGTAATCAACAGTATGGTACTGGCACAAAACAGACATATAGATCAATGGAACAGCATAGAAAGTACAAAAATAAACCCATGTACCTACGGTCAGTAAATTTATGGAAAAAGAGGAAAGAATATACAATAGAGGAAAGACAATCTCTTCAATAAGTGGTGCTAGGAAAACTGGATAGGTACATGTAAAAGAAAGAAATAAGAACATTCTCTAACACCATATACAAACTACACTCAAAATGTAAGACCTAAATGTAAGACTGGATACTATAAAACTCCTAGAGGGAAACATAGGGCAAAACCCTCATTGACATAAATCACAGCAATATATTTTCAGATTCATCTCCTAGATTAATGGAAATAAAAACAAAAATAAACAAGTGGAACCTAATTAAACTTAAAACTTTTGCACAGCAAAGGAAACCATAAACAAAATAAAAAGGCAACCTACAGAACGGGAGAAAACATTTGCAAACAATGTGACTGACAAGCAATTAATTTCCAAAATATGCAAACAGCTCATACAGCTAAATATCAAAACAAACCAAAAACAAATAACCCAATCAAAAAAATGGGCAAAAGACCTAAATAGGTATTTCTTCAAAGACATACAGATGCCCAATATGCACACGAAGAAAATGTTCGACATCACTAATTATTAGAGAAATGCAAATCAAAACTACAATGAGGTATCACATCACTCTCATCAGAATGGCCATCATCTACAAGTAATAAATGCTGGAGAGGGTATATAGAAAAGGAAATCCTCCTACACTGTTGGTGGGAATATAAATAGGTACAGCCAATATGCAGAACTGTATGGAAGTTCCTATACTCCAAGTAATAGAACACTTTAGTGACAGAGTCTAATCTCAAACTCACTTGACCCCAGAGCTTGCATTTTTAACCACTATACTGAATGGCCTCTCTATGACAGAATGCTAGAAATATTTCCTTGAAAAAATTCTGGAGGAAGCCAAGGAGGCCTGGTGTCACCCCTGCTCTTCAACATTATTCAAGAGCCCTGGCTAATGCCAAAAGAAAAATAAACAAATGATTTTTAAAATAGATAAAAAGACAAAATGGATCTCTACTTGCAGAAAATATCATTAGAAAATCCAGGAAAATTACAGAGAAAATATTAGAAAAGATAAGAGAATTCTGCAAGTTACTAGATCAACTCACAAATTCATTAGTGTTCTCAGAAAACCACCCTTCAATTATAAAATATAGTGGAAATTAAAGATAATTTCATAATAGCAAGCAAAACTTCAGGGCTCCTGTAAATACTTCTAAAAAAATGTAAATAAACTTTTAGGGAAAAAAATTAAAGACATTTTTAAAAGACATAAAAGATAGCCTGAATAAATATTTATGGAAGCGAAGATTTGGCTTTAAACAGGCCTCTGTTATGCCATAAAGATGATTTATACATTTGTTGTACTTACAATTAAAATCTCAATAAGGTTTTCATTGAAATTGACAGGCCAAAGCTCATACTGTTCCTAAAGAAGCATAAAGAAATAAGAAAATTTGAAGAATAACAAAGATTACCAAAATCAGATATCAAGGTTTATCCTAACAATAAAATATTCAAGACAATGTGCTATTGATATAAGAACAAACAAATTAATATAATAGAACCAACCACTAGAAACATACCCATGGAAACATGGCATAATCAGATATGCCATTATAAATAAACAGGAAAAGGATGGACTATTCAATAAATGGTACCAGGGCAATTAACTTTCCACATGGAGACAAAACAAAATAATAAACTACTTTCAGTTCAGTTCAGTCACTCAGTCGTGTCCGACTCTTTGCGACCCCATGAATCGCAGCATGCCAGGCCTCCCTGTCCATCACCATCTCCCTGGAGTTCACTCAGACTCATGTCCATCGAGTCTGTGATGCCATCCAGCCATCTCATCCTCAGTCGTCCCCTTCTCCTCCTGCCCCCAGTCCCTCCCAGCATCAGAGTCTTTTCCAATGAGCCAACTCTTCGCATGAGGTGGCCAAAGTACTGGAGTTTCAGCTTTAGCATCATTCCTTCCAAAGAAATCCCAGGGCTGATCTCCTTCAGAATGGACTGGTTGGATCTCCTTGCAGTCCAAGGGACTCTC
>SJYT01022839.1:62215-90490 GCA_006410635.1 Cephalophus harveyi
CCAACTCTCACATCCATACATGACCACAGGAAAAACCATAGCCTTGACTAGACGGACCTTAGTCAGTAAAGTAATGTCTCTGCTTTTGAATATACTATCTAGGTTGGTCATAACTTTTCTTCCAAGGAGTAAACATCTTTTAATTTCATGGCTGCAGTCACCATCTGCAGTGATTTTGGAGCCCCAAAAAACAAAGTCTGACACTGTTTCCACTGTTTCCCCATCTATTTCCCATGAAGTGATGGGACCGGATGCCATGAATGTTGAGCTTTAAGCCAACTTTTTCACTCTCCACTTTCACTTTCATCAAGAGGCTTTTTAGCTCCTCTTCATTTTCTGCCATAAGGGTAGTGTCATCTGCATATCTGAGGTTATTGATATTTCTCCCAGCAATCTTGATTCTAGCTTGTGTTTCTTCCAGTCCAGCGTTTCTCATGATGTACTCTGCATAGAAGTTAAATAAGCAGGGTGACAATATACAGCCTTGACATACTCCTTTTCCTATTTGGAACCAGTCTGTTGTTCCATGTCCACTTCTAACTGTTGCTTCCTGACCTGTATACAGATTTCTCAAGAGGCAGGTTAGGTGGTCTGGTATTCCCATCTCTTTCAGAATTTTCCACAGTTTCTTGTGATCCACACAGTCAAAGGCTTTGGCATAGTCAATAAAGAAGAAATAGATGTTTTTCTGGAACTCTCTTGCTTTTTCGATGATCCAGCAGATGTTGGCAATTTAATCTCTGGTTCCTCTGCCTTTTCTAAAACCAGCTTGAACATCCAGGGAGTTCACGGTTCATGTATTGCTGAAGCCTGGCTTGGAGAATTTTGAGCATTACTTTACTAGCATGTGAGATGAGTGCAATTGTGCGGTAGTTGGAGCATTCTTTGGCATTGCCTTTCTTTGGAATTGGAATGAAAACAGACCTTTTCCAGTCCTGTGGCCACTGCTGAGTTTTCCAAATTTGCTGGCATGTTGAGTACAGCACTTTCACAGCATCAACTTTCAGGATTTGAAACAGCTCAACTGGAATTCCATCACCTCCACTGGCTTTAAGAAAATAAATGTCAAGTGCATCGAAGATCACAATATGAGAAGTAAAACCTTTTTAAGAAAATGATTGAAAAATAACTCTTTGATCTCAGAATCAAGAATTCATTGAAGCAGATAGTAAAGCTTAAATCAAACAAAGCAAAATGCTTGACTACAGTGAAACTAAAAATGTTTTACATGATAAAGACATAACAAAAAATGTCACAGACTTGGAGAAGTTATTTGCAAATTTTAAAGTATTAATATGCAGTCCACATAGGGTAAATATTTCTACAAAACAATAAGACACTAAAAATGCAAGACAATAAAATAGTAACTACGTGATAGAGAAAGCGCCTAGCAGCCAGTTTCTGTTTCATTTTGTTCAGTGGCTCAGTCGTGTCCGACTCATTGCAGTTCCATGGATTGCGGCCTGCCAGGCTACCCTGCCCATGCGATTTCCCAGGCGAGAACACTGCAATGGGTAACCATTTCCTTCTCCAGGGGGTCTTCCCAACCCAGGGGTCAAACTTGAATTTCCTACATTGGCAGGTGGATTCTTTACCACTGCTGCTGCTAAGTCGCTTCAGTCGTGTCTGACTCTGTGTGACCCCATAGACGGCAGCCCACCAGGCTCCCCCGTCCCTGGGATTCTCCAGGCAAGAACACTGGAGTGGGTTGCCATTTCCTTCTCCAGTGCATGAAAGTGAAAAGTGAAAGTGAAGTCATTCAGTCGTGTCCGACTCTTCGTGACCCCATGGACTGCAGACTACCAGACTCCTCCATCCATGGGATTTTCCAGGCAAGAGTCCTGGAGTGGGGTGCCATTGCCTTCTCCGTCTTTACCACTATAAGTACATAAAAAGATAATTATGCTAACAAAAGCAAATTAAAATATAATAAGTAAGAAAAATATTCTCACTAGCAAATACAAATTTAGGAAAATAAATACTTTGTCAGATCCATCAGATTGTTAAATATCAACTACTAGTAAGGATGTAGGAAAATGGAAACTCTTGATTTTCCATAACATGCAGCTGAGAAGGTAAACTGGCACAACATTTTGGAAACCAATTTGTTTCATAACACGTCCAGCTACAGTCGCCATGGACTGTAGCCCACCAGACTCCTCTGCCCATGGAGTTCTCCAGGCAAGAATACTGGAGTGGGTAGCCTTTCCCTTCTCTAGGGGATCTTTCCAACCAAAGGATCAAACCCAGGTCTCCTGCATCACAGACAGATTCTTTACCATCTGAGCCACCAGGGAAGCCCTGATATCATCTAGTAAATATAAATATGGGCATACTATATAACCTGGAAAGTCCATATGTAGGTATACACACCACAGGGCTTCACACAAATATGCACAAGATGTGTGCAAGGATGCCTACTGAAGTGCTATCTGTAATCGGGTACCATTGAAACCAACTAGATGAACACCAACAAAGAGGAGAGGGAAAAACTAAATTTGTGGGTTATTCCCACAAGAGTACTCAATAGAGCAGTTTCAAAATGAATAAATTTTATCTACACATAACAACATGACTAATTCTTAAGACACAAGGCTGCCCTGGGAAAAAAACAACTTACCAAAGGATGTGCGTACTGTGATACAATTTATGCCAAGTTTAAATGCATGAGAAGCAATTCTTTACATATTGCTTTTACAAATGCATATGTGTAAGTTTTAAAGTTTCTAATCCTAAGTGAACTATAATATAATTCATTATATCATGTGATACTTTTGCATATCCTTGTGCTATTTTATAATACAGAAACCTTTTTATAAATGAAATGAATTGGAGGAGGTAAAGCTCTAGGCAGGGGGAACAATGAGGTCATTCAATATTTTAGGTGAAGCACAGTGGTAGTTTGGACCATGATGGATGGTCGAGGATGGTGGGAGTGTGGCGATGGATGCCACATCTCAGGAAACGTTCCAAACCAAGACCGAGAGCAGAAAATCCCATCCCCAAACTTTGGACTCAAGGTCACACTAACAGCAACTGTCAATATAAGGTCCAATGGAAACATTTCTGTTCGTCCCTCCATCAAAACCAGGGAAATAAAAGCTCAACAAACATTATTATCAATTTAAAAACATGTCCTGGGCTTTACTGAGAGTTTTGTAGGAATTTGGTCAAACAGCAAATTTACTCTCCAGGTAACAGCAGACAGACAAGTAGCTTCTGAGTGGGTACAAATCAGTGCTTTGCTTTTGAGAGGAGGCAATAGTTACAGGGGATCCACAGGCCAGGAATGCAGAGCAGCTTACTTGGAAGGGCTCATGAAAATATCCAACATATTCAAATCAGAAAGATGAAAGGAGCCTTAAACTACCAAAATCTTGGCTTTCCAAGGGGTCATTTGATCCATTGCTCAGCCTTTAAGCAAGTATTTAATAGATTAATGGATGAACCATTCCTATTAGGTGTTAATGGTTCCCTTTAACAATTTCACAAAAGCAGTCCAGGCTCAAATAGACTTGTATTCAAATTCTTGATTTCCATTTATGAACTATATGGCTCTGAGCAAGTTATGAAATGTTCCTGAGCCTTAGTTTTCTCATCTGTAAAATGGGAATAATATAAAACCATCCAGTAAATTATAATTCCTTAAATGCTAGTTGTCTTAGTTACCACTGCCTCTATTCCAAGTAGGAAAGAGCTAAATCCAAAGAGGATTCAATCTGTTTTCTTCCTTTGGCAGTTCTCTGTCCAGTATATTCTCACTGCCCTAAATCTTCTGAATATTTGGTTGCATCTGGTAGAGCCAAAAGTTGAGCTGGCTATCTGATTCTACCTTCAAGGCCAGGCTGAACCAGAAACCAGGGCACAGGACCACCTCTGCAGTATTTTCTGATACTCCACATAGAAGCAGTGGCACCACGATTTTTCAGTGGAGTCAATGCCAAAAGTCTTGGTTTTATCCATAAGTCAATACCATATGTCTAAATCCTTAGCAGAGCTTTTGAAGATTATTGCAGCTTGTTGGGTTCATCCTTTCACTTTTTCAAATTAAATGTTTAATGTGCATTTGTGTAGCCAACTGTAAACCTCCCCTCTGCATTAATTATTTGCAGACATTGAGGCTAGAAGTTAGGGGGTAGAAGGCACTGGAAAAATCAGTACCACTTGTTTTACATCAGGATATAGTTTAATATACATATTTACAAGTACGTGACCTCAGTATAAAAGCTTGACTTTACCTAAAATGTTAAAATGTTTCTTGACACCTTTGAAACTGGAATGAAATTCAAAGCATCCTAGAAATGCGAAAGAAGTCAGTCACATGACCCAAAGGGAGAAAATACTTTCCATATGCCAGGCTTGGAACTTTACATGTGTTATCCTATTAATTCTCATCCCCCCATTAAGAAGTCTCTATTATCATTGTCCACAGTTTGTGAAAAGTCCTAAGGATCAGAGGGTTTGAATTGAGTCTAAGGTCAGGCAGCTGATGAGTAGCAGAGTCTAATAGAAAAGTCTAGTGGTTCTGACTCAAAAGCCCAAGTTCCTTTCTCTACTAGAGCTTCCGTAAGAGTGGACAGGGAGGCATGAGATGAGCGTCCGGATAGAACTGAAGTCACCAGTGATATTCTAGTGACTGAGCAATCCCCACAACCACCTCAGAAGGAGGGCAGTATAACTATCATCCCCAGTTCATAAGTGAAGAAAGTGAGGTTTGCCCAAAATAACCCAGTCAGTAAAGGAAGAACCAGAATTCCAATGCAGGGCTCTTAGCCACTCTATGGAGGAAGCGTGCAGCATGCGGCAAAGTTATCTCCATAGGCAGGGTAACTTTCTGATACTTATCTGTTCCACTGAAAGCAGTATCTTTGGCTAAGCAGTGACACTCTAAATTGTAAGGAAAGAGAAGGCTGCAGACATTCAGTCCAGGTAGAACCCAAGACTCAGAGGATGGAGCAGTCAAAGGACCAGTTAGTGGTGACGCTGACACAGGCATCCAGGTCGCTGAGCTCCAGTCCCGGGCTTTCTCCAGTGCCCTATTCATGCTTCTGCTAACTCAGGCAGATGCCTGAGGCTCCATAGTCATGGGGAGGAGGATCAAAGGGCAGCACTCTGCTGCTCTCTCGGCAGAAATACCCTAATGGAAACCATTTCACAGGCTGGGGCAGCAGAAGCCTTCCCTCTTTACCACACTTTAGCTCTGGGCACTGTCTATGACTCATCTGGAGAATCTGGGTGTGTCTCTTCCACAAAGCCAGGGTATCCAGGTCAGAACCCCATGCAAAAGATGAAATCAGGCATCGCCCCTACTCCCAGGATAGAGAACGTGGCTATCAAGAGGTACTGAAAGGCCCCTTGAACATTCCTCTGTAGCCACCAGCAGAGAATGGACAAGACATTTCTTGGCTTTTTTTTTTTTTTTTTTTTTTTGAATCGTTTCAATCATGAGAAATTTCTATCATGAGCAGCTTCAGAGGTGGAGTATTTGAAATCATAGAGAAAGAGTGAGCTTTTAAGCCAGACCCATTTACACTCAAATCTTATTTCCGTCTCTTGCAAAATAAGCAAGTAATCTAACATATGCCACCCTCAGCTTCCTTATTTATACAACAGACATAAGAAAATACCCCTCATGCAGAGGCTTCCTAGGTGGTGCAGTGGCAAAGAATCTGCCTGCCAATGCAGGAGATGCAAGAGACTTAGGTTCCATCCTTGAGTTGGGAAGATCTTCTGGAGGAGGAAATGACAACCCTCTTCAGTATTCTTGCCTGGAAAATTCCAGAGACAGAGGAGACTGGCCGGCCACAGTCCAGGGCAGTGCAAAGAGTCGGATATGACTGAGCAGGAACATGTGTACACGGGCAGAGTCACAATGGGGATTCAGTTTTAAGAGGATGAAAAGTTTCTAGCAGAGAAAAGGTATACAGCAGGTGCTTAATAAATGTTGCAGTTGTGTATCCTCTTGATAAGGCTGAACCAAAGCCAAAGGAAACTGGAGGATATAGTCGGCTGAACATATGGCAGAAGGGATTAAGCTCAGGATCTTGAGATGAGGATAGTTTCACAAGGTCCCTAAGAGAGGGAGCAGGAGTGTCGGTGTCCGGAGAAAGAGACCACAAGAGGCCACGCCACTGGCTTCGATGGTGAATGAAAGTCAAGGAGAGTTGGTGATTGCCGGAATGTAGACAATACCAAAAAAATTAAAAATGAGGCTTTCTCTAGAGGCTTCAGAAAAAACATAGCCAGCTGACACCTTGCTTTTAGCTCTGTAAAACTGATTGTGGACTTCTGACCTCCAGGACTATAAGATAATAAGTTTATGGGTTTTTTTTTAAATCACTAAGTGTGTGCTAAGTTGTTGTTTTGTTCAGTCGCTAAGTCGTGTCCAACTCTTTGCAATCCCATGAACCGTAGCACGCCAGCTTCCTCTGTCCTCCACTATCTCCTAAATTTATGTCCCTTGAGTCAGTGGTACTATCTAACCATCTCTTCCTTTGCCGCCCCCCTTTTCCTCCTGCCCTCAATCTTTCCCAGCATCAGGGTCTTTTCCAATAAGTCAGTTATTTCCATCAGGTGGCCACAGTATTGCAGCTTCAGCTTCAGCTTCAGCAACAATCCTTCCAATGTAAACTGTTACATCACCAATAAGAAACTAATACAGACAAATATATCACAAACACAATAGCCTCCCCAGTATTGAGGGCTTACCTGTAGTTGTACCCCTATGTCTCAGGGTCCAACATCCTGGGAATGTATATGAAGTCATAGATACATCAAAGGATAAATGATAATGATTCTTAAATACTCCCCAGCACCACCATCAGTTTTCAATAACATAGTCTTTAACCAGGTGACTTAGTGGTAGAGAATCTGCCTGCTAATGCAGGAGGCACAAGAGATGCAGGTTCAATCCCTAAGTTGGGAAGATTTCCTATAGTAGGAAATGGCAACCCATTCCAGTATTCTCGCCTGGAAAATTTCATGGACAGAGGAGGGTCCGTGGAGTCGCAAAGAGTCAGAGACGATTGAGCACGCATGCAGTATCATTCAGCACCATATTTTGAATAGGCTCAGGAACAAGCCTCATCCAGTCTCTCTTTGAAATATTCTATGAGCAAACCGTTTTAGGAAAAACTTGAGTGCCACAGACCCCTGGCACCCTTGGTGAGAGCCCTGCTTCTCTCTCTGCCCCTCCTGTGGTCAACATTGTGGCCTACAAGCCCTGCCAAAGGCTGAGCTCTGGAACCAGAGGGAGGAGAAATCTTTTGAGCAAATTGCCAAATTTGGAGCCTGTTCCCGAAGCTGCACTGCTTCTTCCCTGCATCTCGCACTTTTCCATAAATAGGACTTTTGCCCTAGACATCATTCCCCTCCCTATACTCTATCACGCAGCCAGACTGATTAGAAACAAATCATGACACCTCCCCTCTCACCTTTGCTTATTTTTCTCTGCCCACCCACCAACCTCCTCCTCCCATCAGAATGTGTTCCTCTTCCTCTGGTTAAGAACTGAAGCACCATCCGTAGATAACAGCTGATACAAAGGGGTCATGAAAAAAGCTGATACAAAGAGGTGCTTGGTAGGGAAGGGTATCACTGATTCCACTTGCCAGAAATATATGAATCCCAGGCCTGGCCTCTGCAAAACACCCTGTTAAGGAAGGATAGGTGTGTTCCCCTCACACGGACCCTCTGGATGCCATATGTACTGGTCAAAATGCATGTGAATAGTTAGGTTTCAGGATTTTCCCCGAGGGTCTGCTTTGCATGAAAAAGGATGCTGTTCACTTCAGATGTCCCCCATAGCCATTGCCAACAGTGTTCTGATTTCTCTTTTTTTAACTAATTTTTATTGGAGTGCAGTTGCTTTACAATGTTACATGAGCTTCTGCTGTACAGCCAAGTGAATCAGCTGTACATATACATACATATGCATATATATATATATAAATACTTCTCTTTTTTGGATTTTCTTCTCATTTAGGTCACCACAGAGTGCTCTGATTTCTGATTATACAGGAACCAGATGGCCCAGCATGAACAGTCTTTTTAAATTTTTATTTTATTTATTATTTATTTATTTGACCACTCTGGGTCTCAGCTGTGGCATGTGGGATCTAGTTCCCTGACCAGGGATAGAACCCCAAGCCCCCTGCACTGAGAGTGCAAAGTCTTAGCCACTGGACCAGCAGGGAAGTCCTGAGTCTTTGGCAGCTGACCCTGGGGCAGGAAGCAACATGTTTAGACACTGTGTTTGAGAATCGGTCTTCCTTTCCCACTGACAAAGTCCTTTAAGTGAAACAATACTCACAGTAGCAACATCTCTGTGTGTAGAACCTCTCTGTGTTGGAGTAAACATCATTTTCAGAACCTGGTATTTCTGCAAACTCAGGTATTGAGGCACGGGAAGGGTCTCAAAAAATCGCACCTTCTTCCTCATCCAAGCTCCAAACAAGTTGAGAAATGGGACAGAGGACTAAGGAGAAGGAAGCATCTCCTTACTCATCACCTTTGTTATGTGTACACTTGATATTGGAGAATTGGCTTCTACAAAGTTATGTCCAACCTAGATAGTATTTTCAAAAGCAGAGACATTACTTTGCCGACTAAGGTCCGTCTAGTCAAGGCTGGACGGTTTTTCCTGTGGTCATGTATGGATGTGAGAGTGGGACTGTGAAGAAGGCTGAGCACCGAAGAATTGATGCTTTTGAACTGTGGTATTGGAGAAGACTCTTGAGAGTCCCTTGGACTGCAAGGAGATCCAACCAGTCCATTCTGAAGGAGATCAGCCCTGGGATTTCTTTGGAAGGAATGATGCTAAAGCTGAAACTCCAGTACTTTAGCCACCTCATGAGAAGAGTTGACTCATTGGAAAAGACTCTGATGCTGGGAGGGATTGGGGGCAGGAGGAGAAGGGGACGACCGAGGATGAGATGGCTGGATGGCATCACTGATTCGATGGATGTGAGTCTGAGTGAACTACGAGAGATGGTGATGGACAGGGAGGCCTGGCGTGCTGCGATTCATGGGGTCGCAAAGAGTCGGACACGACTGAGCGACTGAACTGAACTGAACTGAACGATAAACGGGACTTCAGGATTAGACAGAACCTACCAAGTCATAGGAACCCTGGATTAGAATGTCTCTCCATCCACCCCTAAAAGGGCAAAGTAGAAAACACAGTCCCTATGGGCAACCCATGCTGGATTAGAAAGGAAGGACCAGATGCAGAACCCTGTGGGCCCAGTTCCGGGCTCCAAACACCCCGAGTGGATGAGCCCCTCCCCGCCCCCACCAGGTTCAGAGTGAGTGTGGGAGCACTGAGAGCCGGAGCACCGCACCGGGAACTCGGGTGCAACCCCACGTGGGAGCACTGCCCCACCGGAGCTGGCTGTGCTTTCAAGATACCCACCGCCCCTCTCTACTGGGCCCGACCCTCTGAGAGTATTCTCTTTCCTGGAACCCTGAGACTTGCTTCAGCCAGCAAGATGTGAGTTGAAATTATCTGAGCCATTTCTCCCCAGAGCCACTGCATGCCTCCGCCATCTGTCCTTTGTCTCTGTGACTGACATCAGCCTTGGTCCCAGAATGAAGAGGGAACAGAGCAGAATTGTTGCTGCTCACGATAGACACAAGTCTGAATGAGAAACAAATATGTGTTGTTTGGAGTCAATAACATTTGAGAAACAATTGTTATTTCAGCCTAGCTTAGCTGAGATACATGCAAGACCCTCCTTCCACACACCCCCACAGTAGCCCACAATTTCCCCTTCTCTCTGGATCTCTGTCCTGTCATCTCTTCATCCATTTCCTGAGTGCTAACTGAGCACCAAGCCCTGGGAGAGGCATTGGAGCTGCAATAATGAATAAGACATGCCTAGTGGGGAAGCCAGTCGTGTCGAGAAATAACTCAAATGGGAAGTGGTGAGTGCTATGCTAGAGGGATGTGCAAAGTGCCAAGAGGGCCAGAGGAGGAGGGATGATTCAGCCCAGCTGAGGCGACCAGGACAAGCCCCAAGCGATCTTTGCAGGAGTCTTCACTCCAGGGGCCTCCCCTAAAGAATGGCTGATGCAACAGGCATATCACCTAATTGTCTCTGTTCTCTGGAACACAGACCCAGCTGAAAATGCAATTAAGACCTTGGGTGAATTGCCTAATAACTTCAAGATGAAGGTTAAATTCCAAGAAACACTATAGAATTCAGAGACAAGAGGGAGTCGTTCCATCCTGCCCAGGAGATCTCTGGGGAGGAGGCTGAGCTTCACAGGAGCAGTGAAAGGTGGGTTGAAATCTTCCCATGGAGAGTTGAGGGCAGGTCACTTCAGCCGAAGGAAGAGAGTGTGTGAAGACCCAAAGGCCGGAGAATAAACTCGATTCCAGAGATGGTTCGTGGAGCAGGCAGGCAGGGCTCAGGAGGGGAGCAGAGGAAGGGCAGAATAGAGGGGGCTATGGAGCCAGCGACTGCAAGACCAAGGCCTACAGGTGACAGGAGCCACTGAAGCTTTCTACCTATGGAAGTGGCACCCTAGAAAAGTCTTTTGGGAATAATGGGAAAATGACCCCGGCATGGTGGAGGATAGAATGGAAGGGCCAGCTAGACATGGGACAACTAATTAGGAGGCTGCCTAAATGTTCCGGGCAAGAAGTGAGGAGCCCTGAGCTGGGGTGGAGGAAGTCAGATGGAGAGGATGGAATTAAAGTGAATGGAGCATGAGGGAAGGACCCGTGGCTGATGCTGCAGGGGTGCGGAGAAGTCATGGAAGATGGCCCCCGAGGAGAAACTAGAGTGATTTCTTGAGTAATGAACAAAACTCAGATAAGCAGAAGGGAGAAAGGAAGGCAGGATAAGGAAGGACCAGGAGCGTTTAATTAAGTAGAGGTTTTCCGTGGAGGTACCAATGAAGATGAGACCAGCAAGCTGAAAACCGTAGCTTGTATATATGAACCCTCAGCCATTCTTCTTTTAATCCTTTTAAGAGTTTTATCAAGAGCACCCATTTTACAGATGAAAAAATGGAGACTCAATGACATTGTATGCAGACTGGCTACATAATTTGTGGGGCCTGGTGCAAAATTAAAGCAAGGGGCTTCTTCAAAAAGTATTAGTAATTCAGGACAGTGTCTGCAGAGCAGAGCAGTGAGCCTAGCACCAGGCCCCGTCACAGCAGAGGTCACACCGCGACCGTCCCAGGCTCGTGGCTGGAAGTCAGATTGCTCTCCAAGCCCCGGGAGGAGGGGTCAACATGGAGGCGCCAGCCACCTGGGTCCCTGAGTCCCTATAATGCATAGAGCCCCTAATGTCAGTGACAGACAAGGATCTTTTTGTCTTGAGGCCTCTAAGACCCTACAGTCTTTCCTCTACATGTATATTTTCCAACTGGAGGTCATGACCTGTTAGGGAATCCTGGAACCAACTCACAAGCTGATTTTTATAGATGAAATAAATGAACAAATAAAATATAACAGAAACTGTTCTCGGGTATTACGCATTGCAGTGGCATTTTCCATGAAACCTTTTTCAGTACGTTTGTATGTTCAGAGTCACAATATAAAATGTACTTCTCGCTATGGATCATTGTTAAAAAATTTTAAAAGCCAGTGCTCTACATCAGGCTTTTCAGCACAGGAAAGGAAAATAAGTCCACTCACGTCACCCCAACGACTTGGAGACTCATCATTCCTTTCAAAATTAGCTAAATGGGAGGAAACTTGGGTTATTTTATGGCCAATAGGGTTAATGCTTCGGACTTTACAGTTTCCCAGATAAGAAGCATTCTAGATTTTATCTAACATGAAACTCAAACATTGCAATGTGCCCCTTTAACTCCGCAAATCTCCCACCTCCTCCATCCTAACTGTTATTCCCCCTTAAACGAACCATGAAGTCATCGTTTCAGATGCAGGCAACAAACCTTCATTGTCTTTTGACACAAGTCGACAAATTCCGGGCACAGATGTGCCCACTGGGGCAATTCTAAAAGGCAGGCAAGAAGCCAGGATGTCACCGGCACTGGGCCTGGCGCCAGCCCTCTTCCTTTCTCCAGACCCTGATGGGGCTGAGGCCCTCAGAAGTGAGTCATCAAGAAGTGCCAGCATCTGTCCTCAGAGAGAGACCCATTTACCCAGGGAAAAAAGCCTGCCTGCAATACTTCTACTTGGCCGTGCCAGAAGCTGTCAATCTAGTCTCTCACTGCTGCAACTGTGGGACCAAACTACCCACTTTGGACCTAAACAGTGTAAGGAAAGACCCCAAAATAGCTTCTTTTCAATTGCTTGCTGAAAACTTTCCCAGATGAGAGCTACAATGGCCGTGCGGGGTGCACATTTGGGTTTTGAGTGTGCAAAGAATCTGCCTGCAATGCAGGAGACCTGCATTCGATCCTTGGGTCAGGAAGATCCCTTGGAGAAGGAAATGGCAACCCACTCCAATATTCCTGCCTAGAGAATCCCAGGGACAGAGAAAGCCTGGCAGGCTACAGTCCATGGGATTGCAAATGAGTCAGACACAACGGAGGGACTAACACACACATTCTCCCTAGATGGCTCCTGCTGAGCGAACTGAGGCAAGAAGGACATTATTAGTCATTGAACAATCGTCACAGGGACAAGGATAATATTTGTTCATCCTCTGTGTCCGTGTCTTAGCACAGTGCCTGGTATACAGTAACTAATAAGTAAGCATTTGTTGAATAAATGCTAAAGCCCCTTTAAAAGAATTCTCTGATGCCTAAAGGCTTGCAAATGATTCCTTTGGCTCAGAAAATATTGCTTTCCTAAGTACAAGGGATTAAATATGTTTTTCTTTTTTATCTTGGCTGCTAGGAAGTCAAAGCCCTCAGTGAGGCTCAGATGTTCCAATCTTGGGGATACATGGAGTTTGCATATGTGCATCTTCTCTTCCCTTGGTCTGGATTTCCTACATTTTTAACCATTTTTTAAAACTGAAGTATAGTTGATTTACAGTCTTTTATTAGTTTCAGGAGCACAGAAAAGTGATTCAGTTATACCTGTATATGTATACATGTTTTTTTTCAAATTCTTTTCTATTATAGATTATTATAAGATATTGAATATATTAATAGTTCCCTGTCCTCTGCAGTAGGTTCTTGTTTATCTATTCTATATATTGTAATGGGTATCTGTTTATCTAAAACTCCTAGCTTATCTCTCCTCTCACCCTCCACCATCCTCTTTGGTAACCATAAACTTGTCTGTAAGTCTATTCTGTAAATAAGTTCATGTGTATTTTATTTTGGATTTCATATGTAAGTGATACCATATATTGTCTTTCTCTGTCTGACTTCACTTAGTATGATAATTTGTAGGACCATCCATGCTGCTGCAGATGACATTATTTAGTTCTTTTCTGTGACTGAGTAGTATTCCACTGTATACATGAACCACATCTTTATCCATTCATCTGTTGATGGACAGCTAGGCTGTCTCCATGTCTTGGCTATTGCAGATAGTGTTATTATGAAAATAGGGGTGTGTGCACCCTTTTCTAATAAGAATTTTCTCCAGATATGTGCCCAGGAATGGGATTGAATATGGTCATTTCAGTGGAACTGAATAATATGGTAACTCTGGTTTAGTTTTTTAAAGAAGCTCCATATTGTTCTCCATAGTGGCTGAACCAATTTACAGTCCCATCAACAGTGTAGAAGGATTTCCTTTCCTCCACACCCCTCTCCAGTATTTATAGAGAGACTTTATTGTAGCCTTTTATTTATTCATTTATTTATTTATTTTATGTAAATTTATTGTAGACTTTTATTGTACACTGGTCATTCTGACTGGTCTGAGTGGCCAGGACTCACAGTAGTTTTGATTTGCATTTCTCTAATAATTATCAATATTGAGCATCCTTTCATGTGCCTGATGACCATCTGTAAGACTTCTTTGAAAAATGTGTATCCGGGTCTTCTCAGTTTTGATTCAGTTGTTTTTCTTGTTTTGTCTTTTTTTGTGTGTTAGACTGTAAGAGCAGTTTGTATATTTTGGAAATTAATCCTTTGTCAGTAGCATCATTTGCAAATTATTTCCCCCAGTCCATAGGTTGTCTCTCCATTTGTTTACTAATATCTTGCATTTACTCACCCTTTGTCAGGATGGGTTTTTGCCATCTTCTTCTATGGTCAAGAATACCATATGATACTAGTATGGAATATCGTTGTAAACTGTCTTGCTAACATTCAATACAATAAAAGTGAAAGTGAAGTCACTCAGTCATGTCCAACTCTTTGGGACCCCATGGACTGTAGCCTATCAGATTCCTCCGTCCATGGGATTTTCCAGGCAAGAGTGCTGGAGTGGATTGCCATTTCCTTCTCCAGGGGATCTTCCTGACTCAGGAATTGAACCCGGGTCTCCCGCATTGTAGGCAGACACTTTACCATCTGAGCCACCAGGGAGGTGCATTTCTTTGATGAAAGAGATGAAGGCAAATACTTACCTCTTAGGTGTCTAAAGACCTTTCAGCTTCAAGGCATGAAAATGGAATAGACTAGCTGCCGTGGGGATTACAAGTCCAGCAGCGTATGTCCACGCTGCAGGGCTTGGGCAGGTCACTCCTTAAGCCCTAGACTCCTCCTCATTAACAAATGAGAAGAACTCTATTGTGCTTAATATACAAGGCTGCTGAAACCTGTGTGACAGCCCTTTGCTGTCTGAAAAGCACACACACATGCATTCACACACACATATGCATTAATATATGACTATGATCAAGGGGGAAAGCTTTGATGAGATCATATTTGACTTTAGGACTGGCTCATGGATGAATTTTCAAGTGAGTCAAGTTTTCCATTGTTATATCCCTTCTCTCCAGCCTCTCCTCCTGGGACTCACTCAGAAAGTTGCTCAATGCTATGAGGCTCCGAGACCCCCACTGAGGCCCATATTGCTTTTGCTTCCAGTTCCCCTTCATCAAAAACTATCAGTTCTGTGAAAAATTTCTCTTAAGTCTCCAAAGTTCTACAGATGAAAAACTCACTTAGTAAACTAATCAAAGCTAAAGATAACTGACACTGTAGAAAAGTAATTCGATAATTAATCTGCCGCAAGGCCAAGATGAGAAAGGCCAGTGGAAGATTTAAGCTGAGCTCAAAAGAGCAGTAGAAGTTACTGAAGTGAAAGAGAAGAAGGAAAAAATGTCTGTGAGCAAAAGAAAACAATATATCCTGAAAGCTGTAGGATGGAAGCTAACTCCGGCTTATATGTGCCCAGCTGGTCCTGATCCCCTAAAGTGGGTGTTCCTGAGAGCCCCAGAGATACTGCCGGATGAGACTATCGCAAGGAGCTGTCTGGTCGCGCAGGGAAACTTCGCGTAGGAAGCATGACGAGGATGGGGCCGTGCTCATGGCGCACACCACGACCCATGGCTGCAGGAATGGGCGGAGCTTACCCCTGTAAAAAGCTGGAGGGAAAGCTCAGGACTCGGGCAGTGCCTCTTTCCTCTGAAATCCAGCGCTTGTTAACCCGCTGCCAGAAAGCCGACAGGGAAACAGCTCCCCACATCATCAGCCTACATCAGGGCAATGCAGCCAGCAAGGCAGATGCTCATTCCTCCCTACAAGGCTGGGAGAATGAGACTTGCCTTTATTATGTACCAAGGGGTGTGCATGCTCACTCTGTCGTGTCTGANAAGCCGACAGGGAAACAGCTCCCCACATCATCAGCCTACATCAGGGCAATGCAGCCAGCAAGGCAGATGCTCATTCCTCCCTACAAGGCTGGGAGAATGAGACTTGCCTTTATTATGTACCAAGGGGTGTGCATGCTCACTCTGTCGTGTCTGACTCCTTGTGACCCTATGGATGTAGCCCACCAGGCTCCTCTGTCCACGGGATTCTCCAGGCAAGCGTACTGGAGTGGGTCGCCGTTTCCTCCTCTGGGGGATCTTGCCTGGGCATCAGGGAAGACCTCTCAGAGAAGGACTAACTGAGCTGTCTTCTGAGTGCTTATAGAAACTCCACACCACCAAGGACTGGGTGACCTTCCTTCCTCTCACGGCAGCGCCCATGACTCTGCCAGAATCTACGATGAGTTCTTCAACCCTTCTTGGAAGATATTTTGACCACATGACCCAGGAATCACTGTCTGCTGTGTTTGTGTTCTCCTCAAAACTCATAAGGCTTCCCAGTTGACTCCGTGGTAAAGCATCTGCCGGTCAATGCAGGAGATGTGGGTTCTATCCCTGAATCAGAAAGATGCCCAGGAGAAGGAAATGACAACCCACCCTGATATTCTTGCCTGGGAAATCCCACAAACAGAGGAGCTTGGCGGGCTTCATAGTCCATAGCATCACAGATAGTGGAACACAGCTGAGCACACACCACACACACACACGCACACAATTCATAGGTTGAAATCTTAACCTCCTATGTGATGGTCTTGGGAGGTGAGGCCCCTCGGAAGTGGAGCCCTCTTGAATGAGATCTGTGTCCTTTTCAAAGAAACCCCAAAGTGTTCTCCTGTCCCTTCCCCAATATAAGGGCACAGAGAGAAGACAGCCACCTACGAACAGGGAAGCGGATTCCCAGCAGACACGAAATCTGCCAGCTCTTCCGTCAAATGGGCTGCGGAGACTCCGGAGCCACGGGAAATAGAAGTTTGCTGTTTAAGCCATCCAGTCTCTGGTATTCTGGTTATAGATATTAAGACACTGTCTGCGACCCTGGCATCCTCGGGGCTCCAGAGCACTCGCATCAATCTTCCTGTCTTACAACCTCAAATAAACAATGAACTGTGGCCAAGGATCAGGACGTCCGCTTTTCTTCATCTCTCACACCACTAGGCATGCACAAAGTGCTCTAAGCGTGTTTGTTTGTCTGAAAAGAATTGGTTCCCTCTGATTAGTCATTCCCTGTTTGTCAGGAAAAGTGAAGTGTCAAAGGTCAACATCTGTCTCACAGTGGAAAGAGCCTCATAGGTGTTGGCATCAAAGAGGCCCCAGGTTACATTCCAGGCCTGCGCCTTACCCTCGGGTGGCTCTGGGTGAGTTACCTGGAGCCTCTAAGCTTCTCCTTTCTTGTATTCAGCGTTGCCGTGCTGTCCTAAGGACTGAATGTAGTAATAATCGCTCAGAGGTTACTGGACATGATAGGTTCTCAGTGAGTATCTAATAATAATGGAAGCAGAAGTGGACAGATTTCTTGGTACCAGGCAGTTGACTAACGCATTTACACAAAATGATCTCATTTAATCCTCCCAGGAAAGCCCAGGGCGCCCATTTAATAGGAGGGAAAACTGAGGAGATCTCTAGCTACCAGTGGCACGCGCTGGTCTGTGTGGAGCTGCACTCTGAGCGTGATTCTGTCCCGCATAAGAACCTGAGCTCTCACCGTGAGCTTGAGCCTCACATACAGCCTCCACTTCTCCTAGACTGGTGACTAGCCGGGTCACGCAGAGTTATAGATTTACGCAACGTCACGCTGCAGACCACTGGTCACCGTGCCATGTTGAGAAATGCATTCTGATAAAAGGGCATTCTGAACACCGTGGTTGGGAAACAGGGCCCAGTACCTCTGCTTTTTTTTTTTTGTAACTGGAAATGATGTGCAATTGGAATTCATGGAAAGTCTCAACAATGCTAACACCACTCTTTTTCTGTTGCTGGTGACAGAGCTTTTCCATTAAGACCCACAAGAGAGGGAGAATCACAAAATCCCCACGTGTCCCAGCACCCGGCCCAGAAAGTCCATCCCCAGGAAGGTTCAGAGGTGTCAGAAAACACATCTGGGCTCTGCGTTTGGCTTGAGAATAAAGTGATGTGTGGCCTGGTTCTTGTCTCACCACATTCCTTCAGAGTATAGAGTCTGTGGGTCACGCTCTGGAGGGTGTCTGGACTCTGTCACTGCCCCCAGGATCTATGCCAGTCTGGACTAGTGGTCAGAGTTGAAGAATCTCAGAATCAAAGTGCAGCTTAGCCATCCAAACTGATAGAATGAAGATGGACAATACAAAATTATTGTCACCAAAATTGACAAAGGCTTCCCTCTGTGGGAGAGCCTTGGGGAAGGACCTTGCTTTCATTCTCTCATTGAGTAATCATGACACCCTCCTAGAAAGCAAAATATCTCAATTTTAGACGTGAAAATAATGAGGCGTGATGATTAGCCCAACAATTCTAAGAGTGGTGTGACACTTCTTAGGCAGTGCTTCTAACTCCCCACCTTCTCAGTAGGTATGTTTTAATCCCCTTCTGTCTCTTTAGAGTCTTCCTCTGGCAGCATGGGTTTTGGGTGAAAGACACAGGCAGACACATTTTCGGTGAATCCATTCCTTACCAATCCCCGGGTCAATTACTTATAAACAGTAACTGTTAGTCACAGTCATGTCTGACTCTTTGTGACTCTTTAGACAGTAGCCTGCCAGGCTCCTCCATCCATGGGATTTTCCAGGCAAGAATACTGGAACAGGTTGCCATTTCCTTCTCCAGGGCATCTTCCCGACCCAGATATCGAACCCATTTCTCCTGAGTCTCCTACATTGCAGGTGGATTCTTTACCCGCTGAGACTTAGGGGAAGCCCATCTTCCAAATTATTCCTCACAGGACCACATATGAGCATTTTCTTTTTATAGGTAAGGACACTGAGGCTCATTAAGGGCAAATGACCGGTCCAGAGGACACGTGTTTAAGTAGGAGCACCTGAACCCCTTGGACTCCACACCTGGGCCTTTCCTACTGCACAGGACAGCAAGCTCACAAGACCATAAAGCAAAATAATAAGCTAGATCAAGGGCCTGGGTGATTCACTAATTAGGTGATATATCCTAGAAAAGTGTGGCAGTCTATTTCTGTCTGTCAGAAGCTAAAACCAGAAAATGAATAACAATGTGGGGAAAAGCAAAGGTCAGAAAACCTGCTGATCCTCCTGAACCTCCACATAGCTTTAGATGGGAGAAAGGGCTGAGCCTGTTTGAAATGAACCTTTGATTAATCAGCTGCTTCATTCCATCACTCAGCTTTATTGCTGGCCTGCTTTGTGTCTGGCACCATATTAGGCCTAAAGATGTAAGAATCTTCAGAACACAGTGTCTGGCCCAAAGCAGGAACTCGTGCACTACTTAAGGAAGGAAAGAAGTGAGGGAAAGAGAAAATTAATGAGATTTCATCCCTGTCTTCAAAGAACTCAGAGTCTAATAACACTGTGTTTCTGGAAAAGAAACAGCACATAATAGTGACTCCAATCATTAGAAAATAACAATGTGGGGAAAAGCAAAGGTCAGAAAACCTGCTGATCCTCCTGAACCTCCACATAGCTTTAGATGGGAGAAAGGGCTGAGCCTGTTTGAAATGAACCTTTGATTAATCAGCTGCTTCATTCCATCACTCAGCTTTATTGCTGGCCTGCTTTGTGTCTGGCACCATATTAGGCCTAAAGATGTAAGAATCTTCAGAACACAGTGTCTGGCCCAAAGCAGGAACTCGTGCACTACTTAAGGAAGGAAAGAAGTGAGGGAAAGAGAAAATTAATGAGATTTCATCCCTGTATTCAAAGAACTCAGAGTCTAATAACACTGTGTTTCTGGAAAAGAAACAGCACATAATAGTGACTCCAATCATTAGACGTCAGTTACGATGCAGGCTGTGAAGGCAGAAGAAAAAGACAGCTGTCATGCAGGGCTCCCCAGAGTGACTTTCAAGCTGAGCTCTGGAAGACACATTTTAGTTGAACCTAAGTCATAATTTACAAGCATAAAGAGGGTCTAGACAGAAGTAACATCCGCTGGATCATGGAAAAAAACAAGAGAGTTCCAGAAAAACATCTATTTCTGCTTTATTGACTATGCCAAAGCAGACAGAGTCTAGGTTTTTAAAAATATGGAAAATCTAAACAATGTGAATTTCTTGGAAGAGCTGAAAGTCATGAAACTATTCTCAGCAGGAGCAAAATGTTTTTAGATTCATCTGCTTCATATACAAAGGATTGGAGCAGTTGGGAGCAGAGAGACATGAATCTACCAGCATAAGCCAAGTGGGAAATGTTGACAACCTAAGTTAAGCAATTTCTATGTCAGAAGCTTCATGTTCTCAATTGAACAACTGGAAATTGTTTAGAGTATTCTGAAGCCTTAAGTATAGATTCTGATGCCAGATTTAATCATTTACTTGCCATAATTGTTCCTTTGTATAAGCAACTATAATTTTCTCATATATAATTAAAAAAACAAAAATTTCTTGCATGCATGCATTCTCAGTTGCTAAATTGTGTCCAACTCTTTGTGACCCCATGGACTGTAGCCAGCCAGGCTCCTCTGTCCATGGGATTTCCCAGGCAAGAATACTGGAGCAGGTTGCCACTTCCTATCCCAAGAGGTCTTCCCGACCCAGGGATCGAACCTACATCTCTTACATTACACTTACATAAATATTTTAAGTGATAATGTGTTCCCACTTATGTCCAGATAAGTCTGCTATTCAGTAGGTTTTAATAAATGCAGGCTTTCACTAGATTTCCCAAAGTAGTTCTTTGAGATAAGCAGGAGAGTTGTAATCTGCATCTTCCTTTTACAAATGGGAAAACTGAGGCTTGGAGAAATTAACGAGAACTGGAGGGCCCAAGAAAATTCCAGAGCTAGGAATGAAATTAAACTTCATGTGGTTTTAGCTAAGTGTTCTATGTACCTCCATGCTGGAGTCCAAGGGGATAATTTTGGCACCCACAGACAGGACCCTGAGTTAGTGAGTACCTTAGTAACAGTCAATCTTAAAACTGGTTGTGTAGAGAGGATTTTAAAGGAGGATTTGAATCCCAGGTGAGAAGCAGGAGAAAGGCAAGGGAGTTTAAGACACCTTAAGAAGGCAAAAAGCCTAAGACGGTCCCTCCTCCAAAGCTCAGTCCTAACCTGGCTCTTCGTGCGCTAAATCCATATTTGTGCACGTTTATTTCCACTGACAGCAATAAAATGTCTGGTCATTGTCCCTGTGCCTGGCTAACTTTCCCTGGCCTCCGAAGACTCCAAGCCCCACACATGCCACCAGGTCCATCCTCACAACGGGCACTTGCTGAGCTGATGCTGGCAGCCAAAAGGATAAACTATCTCAGGAGTCTGGGCCACCAGCTTCTATATGCTGGGAGAAGAGCAATAGGAAAGACACAGATGGTGAAATCTCTCTTTCTGCCTCCTGAACAGCCATGTCCTGCTGGGATCTTTTTAGCTCTGGATATAGTCTTCTCCTCTCAGTCTCCCTTTCTGGACCAGATAGTGATGAAGTCACTGCCCTGGCTCCTTCAGCTCATCTCTGGCCACTCAGCCCATCCCACGGCTCTCCCACACTAAGAGAGCTTGACAACTGCCCTCTAGGGAGAGGAGAAGCTGGGAGGGGTAGTCCAGAGACCCAGAGAGCGTGGTTAGACTCTGCCCTTAGACAATATTACACTATATCTCCTTTGTGCTTCTCAGTGGAGGATCATGCACCCTTACAGCGTTAATTTTGTTAGAAAAATGTGACTTAGTTTGGCACGAGTGCACTGACATGTGTCACTTCTAAGAAGAAGCTTCCAAGGACCAGTGTGTGGTTGCCTCGTTCTGTCTGCTGTCTATTCTCCAGAGAGACGCCGCTCATTTGGCTTGAGTCCCAGGCTGTGGTTGAAGTGGACCAAAACCACAGCTGAGGACGATGTCCACCTACCATCACGGAGAAATAAACTCTGTGGTTACGCACTGAGATTTAGGGCCCATTTGTTACCTGAGCACAACCTACACTATCCTGTCTCTGACTCCCTGTTTGCCTTTCTTCTCCAGCTCACTAAAGTGGGCCATGTGCGTCCTATCTGGATTCCCTGAAAGAGTCCCATAAGTGCCCCTATTTCCTAACCTGTGCCATAGCATACGTTGACTATCCATCCACCAGCCCCCAGAGTCTCAGTCTCGAACTGTACTTAAACTGTTACTAACATATGGACCCCATTTAATAAATGCTTATTGGAATAAACTGAATTTATTTACCTGAATTTATTTTGCAATTAATGTTTTCTGCTATGCCTTCTTTGGGCATAACATCATGCTCTATATTTGGGAGAATTAAGGCAATAATGTAAGTACCAATGGTGCCTTCGTAAAGCTCCCAGGAGAGCAGGGGTGGTGTGGCAAACACTGTCAGTTAGCTAACCTACACCACTCCTGCTGGCATTCTTCCTGACTCATCTCCTCTGTGAAAGCTGGAAAAGCTCCCAAGAATGGTCATATAACTTGGATCCAGACAATGAAAAATATGTGGAAATTTTCTGACTATTCCAGGAAAACTGTCTTTCCACTGATAAAAGGATGAAGTGTCGATAATGTCACTCACCCCTCTTCTTCCTGATCTGAAGGTGAGTAAGATGCCTAGAGCTCTGACGGCCTACTTAACATGGTTATGGGGTTTAGGGAAAACAAAGCAAAAAACAAAAAAAACGTAGAAACTGCCTGACATTGTTAAGGCCGGACTTCCTGATAGGTGAAAAACAAATAAATTCAGAGTTGTTTTTTCCCATTGTTAGGTTTCTGTCACTAGCAACCAATTACATCCTAAACAATACAGGAAATAAGTTGGTTATTTTTGGAACACCAACCTTTGTCATTTGTCTTCATGGTCTAGCTCTTACTGACCGTTTTAGACTCAGCTTGGTTATTTAATCCTCCTAAGGTCTATTTACAAAACCCTAGCTCTAGCTTGCCTGGATCAGGCAAACAAGCTCATTTATAAGTGGATATGTTTGCCAAGTGAAGTTCCTACGAAAAAGTAGTTGCTCTATCCCTACACTTCTTCCTAATGATAAATGCTGCTCAGATCTTTGATGTCTGCTAGGTCTCCCCAGAGAAGGCGACGGCACCCCACTCCAGTACTCTTGCCTGGAAAATCCCATGGACGGAGGAGCCTGGTAGGCTGCAGTCCATGGGATCGCTAAGAGTTAGTTGCTAAGAGCGACTTCACTTTCACTTTTCAGTTTCATGCATTGGAGAAGGAAATGGCAACCCACTCCAGTGTTCTTGCCTGGAGAATCCCAGGGACGGGGGAGCCTGGTGGGCTGCCATGACTGAAGTGACTTAGCAGCAGCAGCAGGTGTCCCCAACTAATTCATTCTTCTTGGATTGCAAATTTTAACCTTCCTCTCCCCATTTTTTTTTTTTCAGACTGAAAGAAAGAAGTTTATTTTTAATTAGCAAAACACTAAGAATTTGAAAACACAAACGAGTTTATTTATTCCCTTGATTGCTTTTTCCCTTAACTGAAACTTAGATACATAAAATTGAGTTTATCACCATCTTCAGTTCATGACATCGTCATTGTGGATATACTTACAGTTTTTCTTAATGGTCAGTTTTATGCAATTGCACTCACAAACTTCATAATATATTAAATCATCATGCATACTATCCAACCTCAAAACTAGTTACACTCTCTGCTGTGTGCGTGTGTTTAGTCATGTCTGACTCTTTGCGACCCCATGGACTATAGCCAGCCAGGCTCTGTCCAGGGAATTTTCCAAGCAAGAGTACTGCATGAGGATTTTCAGAGGATTTTCTGGACCCAGGGATCGAACCCGCATCTCTGGTGTCCCTGCATTGGCAGGAGACATTGGCATATTCTTGACCACTTGCACCACCTGGGAATGGAAAGCCCTACATTCTCTATTGGGCTTCCCTGGCGGCTCAGACGGTGAAGCATAGTTAATTCTATAAGCCTTTCCTGATTCCTTCCTAAGTCTTCCCTTCAGACGTAGCTACTATGACTGTCACTTCTTCATTATTTTCACATATATAATTAATGCATAAACAATTTATGGTTAATTTTTATTTGTTTTCAATCTATATAAAAAATATATGGCACAAATTGTCTACTAGAAATTTCTCTTCCAACACAAACATCATGCTTGTTTGTTTATTTTGTTGTAGGTTTCTTTGTTTGTTTGTTTGTTTTAGGGACTTGAGAGTCCCTTCTGTAAAATCCCAGGGGCTGGCTGTCACCTGGGAACAACATGGGACAGCAGGTCAGCAGCAAGATCTCCAGGATCTATTACACACTCAGGTTCCTGGGTATTTTCAGACCCAAAAATTTCCATGTGGATCGGCCTTGGTCATTGTACACTACTGACAAATTCCTGAATACTTCCCCAAGAATATCACTTTCAAGTTCTTCTTGGCATGGGATTTGAACTAAATGTGCCCCCTCTTTGGCTTTTTCAAAGGCTGTCAATTACACTGCTCTTTAACTCAGCAAACCCTCCCCTCCCCTGCCCGGTTGGGTCATTCCCAGAAAACCATCACATCTCATGGAGTAGAACTGTCTGGGGAGCTCAAGTCCTAGATCCAAACCTCTACCACAGCAGAACAAAGAAAAGAATAGCACCTCAAAAAGGGGATGGCAGCGTAAAGAATATCTTCCAGACCCTTGTGTGTACAGATCATGGTATAACCAGGGCTAAAGCACAGCTTGCGGATTTGGATAACCAGGACTCAAATGTTGGGTCTACCACTTAATGACTGTGTGACCTTGAAAGAGTTAAATAATGTCACAGTGAAGTGGTTTCTCGTCTAAAAAGTGGGGATTATAACACTACCTACCGCATAGATTACAGTGAGAGTAAATTTAGCTAACATATATTAAATGTTTACCACATTGTCTGGCACATAATAATTGCTCAATAAATTTTAGCTAGTACACTATCAAGCTAGGAAGATAAAGGTAAATTGTTTTGCCTCTATCACCAAAGCTGGGAGCTTCTGTGAATCTTTTGAGCATGAAAATTGCATGAGAGCAGATGACCAAGGAAAGGAATCAGAAAGGCATAATAATAAAAATTCGATTGGCCAAAACACATTTCTGAAAGCCAGATTTGTTAATTCATAGGAAATGTCTCTGGCAGTGGATCAAGTAACCCAATATGGAGAAATAATTCAACTGCAGACTGGAAACAGCAATGACTAAGAGGAAAAGAGGGTAGCAGAGAATCATAGCTGAGCGCACTTCCTCACTGCACTTCTGTTTTCCTGGGAATGAGCTCAGTTCAGGATTAAGAATTTGGTCTTCTCCATGGAGATGCTGAACAGCTGCAATTCATTTTCAATTCCTGTCAAGGCAGTTGGTTGTGAGAAGCAAGGGCAGGAATGTAAGGACGTGACATCCAGAGAGGCCGTATTCACCGGGGGCCATGAGGTAGATACAGAGGCATCCATGATTCCCAGGCTGAAATGTAAATTAGGAAATCCTCAACGTGGTGAGATCAATTTCTCTGAATATGAATTTCTTCTGTTTCAACTTGGAACTGGTTAAGGTGCATAGTGGTTATGTTAACTAGACATGTATGGCTGGGAGCTTCTTACTCAAGCTCACTTGCTACATTTTCTGGGTTTCAGTTATCTTAAGTGTGAAGTGAGTGGACCACTCCAAATCTCCTTCAGTTTTAGATGGACATGACATGTGACCATAAGGAAACATAAATAACTGACTTGTCATTCTAAGGGGCCCAATCAGTTCAGTTCACTCAGTTGTGCCTGACTCTTTGTGACCCTTTGGACTTGCAGCACACCAGGCTTCCCTGTCCACCACAAACTCCCGGAGCTTGCTCAAATTCATGTCCATCAAGTCAGTGATGCCATACAACTGTCCCATCCTCTGTCCCCTTCTCCTCCTTCCATCAATCTTTCCCAGTATCAGGGTCTTTTCCAATGAGTCAGTTCTTTGCATCAGGTGGCTGAGATATTGGAGCCTCAGCTTCAACATCAGCCCTTCTGATGAATATTCAGAACTGATTTCCTCTAGGATTGACTAGTTTGATCTCCTTAAAGTCTAAGGGACTCTCAAGGGTCTTCTCTTACACCACACCACAGTTCAGAAACATCAATCCTTCAGTCCAATAAATGACTGTAAAGAAGGCTGAGGCACCAAAGAATTGATGCTTCAAACTGTGGTGCTGGAGAAGACTCTTGAGAGTCCCTTTGACAGAAAGGAGATCAAACCAGTCAATCCTAAAGGAAATAAATCCTGAATATTCATTGGAAGAACTGATGCTGAAGCTCTAATACCCTGGTCACTTGATACTAAGAACTGACTCATTGGAAAAGACCCTGATGCTGGGAAAGATTGAAGGCAGGAGGAAAAGGGGGTAACCGAGGAGGAGATGGTTGGATGGCATCATCAATTCAATTGACATGTGTTTAAGCAAACTCTGGAAGATAGTGAAGAATAGGGAGGGCTGGTGTGCTACAGTTCAAGAGGCTGCAAAGAGTTGGACACAACTTAGAAACTGAACAACAACAGATAAACAACACCCCATTCCTCTCCCCAAATTCAGAGCCAACTGCACAATGGAATTAGAGTCATATTTAAAGAAGAGAATCCAAACGTCAGATCATCAGATAAAAGTTTGGTTTGAGCGTGTAAGTCTGTGAGATCATGGGCTTCCTAACACTTCATCTGAAACTAGCATTTGAAAGCACCCAGTCAAGGGCAGTTCTACATAACTGTGTACCCTCCTCAGTCCCATGAGGCCAGTTTTCTTAACCACATGGCAGAAAACAGACCGGAACATTGCCCCTCTGCAGGCAGGCAGATCCAAGGAGAGAAAGGAGAAATCAACTAACCAGTGGCTCTCAAACTTGAGTGGGCATCACAGCTACCTACTGGCCTTAACACACAGATGCGCGGGCCCATCCTAAGGAGCTTCTGATTTAATAGGCCAGGCTGTGGCCTGATAACTTGCATATCGAACATCTTTCCTAATGATACTGATGCTGCAGGTCTTGGGACCTCTCATCTAAGCTGTGCTGTGCCTAGTCGCTTAGCCATGTCTGACTCTTTGCGACCCCATGGACTACAGCCCGCCAGGCTCCTCTGTCCATAGGGATTCTCCAGGCAAGAATGCTGGAGTAGGTTGCCATGCCCTCCTTCAGGGGATCTTCTCAACCCAGGGATCAAACCCAGTTCTCCCGCATTGTGGGCAGATTCTTAAGCATCTGAGCCACCAGGGAAGTCCAAGAATACTGGAGTGGGTAGCTTATCCCTTCTCCAGAGGAACTTTCTGACCCAGAACTCAAACCAGGGACTCCTGCATTGCAGGCGATTTCTTTACCAGCTATACTACCCAGGAAGCCTCTAATCTAAGCTAAGCATTTTCAGTTGAGAGCTGCTGATCTAAGCTAGGTATCCCCAACAATTTCTCTCAAATGCAGCAACCTGATCAAGTCACTGCTCCCTTGCTGAGGGGCAGCAGGGAGGAAGGAGGAAACACAGAGTCTCCAGAGACCCAGGCATGTAGCTTTCTGCATGGAGTGAGGTATGGGTGCCCCCCCACAACCCCAGCCTGTTGCATCTTTCATGATTCTTGTTCATGGAGTACTTACTGATTTACTGACAAAAATAAAAGCAATGATATTATAATTGTACTTTATGTATTAACTACAAGATCCTTTGTTACAATACCAGTATAATTCCCAAGAATAGTTACATTACTCTTCTAGATAAAAATAAAGTTTCATCATTTTCAATGTGCTGATCTAAAATGAAACAGCATAACAGATGGGACAAGGGGGAGAATTCTTATAATTCTTCTCTTTGAAGTTATAAGTAATGTTGACTTGGAAGTTGCTCTAGACTTTACACTTGTGCTACTGATTTAAACAGTTGGCAAACTTCATTAAAGGAAACATTGAGGGGATTAGTATCTTCTGCTACACTGCGTGCTGGCAAAAATCGTACCAGGAGCTTACGGGATCAGGACTGTTGTACACCTTGGCTATTTTTTAAGTTCGTTGATCTTGGGGGTGTCACATCCTCTTCCTGACCCACTTTCATTATCTGTAAAAGACAACAGAAAGCTCTTACCCTCTTATCTTCCTCTGTTCAGCCTTGAGTACTTTCTGTTTCTGCAGGATACAAGTTCATCTGGTTCTTGCTGATTGAGAGCCCTTGAAATCAAGTAATTCATCTCATTCAGTAAAGCAGAAAAACAAAAACAACCAAAAAAAGTGGCTCCTAGGGAGGTAGGAGGCTGGTGAAATGCTGACTGTCAATTTGGCCTTCTTTTCAGCCTGAACTGATTTGATTAAAGGAAAAGATAAGAGTGACTCCCACCCCTGGGTCTAGAGAAGAGATCTTTATGCTAAACAAGCAGCCAGAAGGAGTTTAAACATTCCTCCAGCCTTAGAATATCTCCCAAGCTTGAAAAAGCTAAATCAAATCAAAATGTGTCATCAGCAAGCATTTGAGAGGATTAATTTTCATCATGCTAGGAGAGTGTGGTTTCTCTGCCTGTTTGGGGCAATATCTGCTAGGAGGATTTGA
>SJYT01022839.1:91223-263785 GCA_006410635.1 Cephalophus harveyi
ATCAACCCTGGGATTTCTTTGGAAGGAATGATGCTAAAGCTGAAACTCCAGTACTTTGGCCACCTCATGCGAAGAGTTGACTCATTGGAAAAGACTCTGATGCTGGGAGGGATTGGGGGCAGGAGGAGAAGGGGATGACCGAGGATGAGATGGCTGGATGGCATCACTGACTCGATGGATGTGAGTCTGAGTGAACTCCGAGAGATGGTGATGAACAGGGAGGCCTGGCGTGCTGCAATTCATGGGGTCGCAGAGTTGGACATGACTGAGTGGCTGAATTGAACTGAAAGAGGACCCAGTAGATGGGTCTCCTTGTATCTGATGAAGCTGACATTTGAATTCTCTTGTTTAAATATGGCTTTAATTTCCATTATGCTGTTGGTCCTGAATTTGGGGAGAAGGGTAGGGTATCATTTCTTGGGTCCCTTATAACCACAACAGTTATTTCTGTTTCCTATGACCAGATGCCATGCCCATGTAGAGCTGAAGGAGATTTGAAGGGGTCCAGCTCACTCACTCTACACTTAAGGCCACTGAAGCCTAGAGAGGGGAAGGCACTTACTCAGGCTCATTCAGGAAACTAGCTGGAGCTGGAAGAGTACCAGCCCTGGAACAGAATGAGGCAGATTCATCAGGGGTCACGTTACAACCATTCGCCAGCTGCGAGTGTTGGCTGGCTAGGCTTAGCATTCCAAGCCCACAGATGGTAACCAGCTATCAAGTCTGAGTAGGGGTGCATAGAGGGTTGGAAGCCATTAGAGCTGAAGCCATGGTTGAAAGCCTGGTGGCAAAGATGGATGGAGTGAGAGAAAGAAGTCTGCCAAAGACACAACCACCAGGAGCCAAAAATTTGAGAGACAGAGAAGGACCGGTCAGAGGGGTCCAAGCAAAAGAGTGGCACAAACAGACACCAAAAGAGATGTGAGCCTCAGCAAGGACCAATTAACACTGTCCATGTAAGTGGTGAGTTCTAGCAAAATAAGAACAAGAAAGAAGGCCGCTGGGTTTAGTAGCATGGAGACTGAACTGACCTCAGTGGGAACAGACAGGGATGCGGGGGCAGAGGGAGAAGCCTGAACAAATGAATTGACAAGTGACTCTGAGAAGAGGGGAGGGACTGAATAAGATAAGATGGTTGGATGGCGTCACCGACTCGATGGACATGGGTTTGGGTGGACTCCGGGAGGTGGTGATGGACAGGGAGGCCTGGTGTGCTGCGGTTCATGGGGTTGCAGAATTGGACACGACTGAGTGACTGAACTGAACTGAATATAGACTCTGCAATGGTACGTTTAACAGAGCCCAACACACAGTATGTGATCAGAAACATGGTAGGAGAGAAGAAAGTGATGAAGGTAAACCAGAGGAATGTATATTCCAGGATGAGAAGAAAATGCCACGTGGTGCACAGCAGAAGGATGAGAAGCTAAGGTTTCTGCAGAACTCTTTGTGGTAAATTGATGCCTATGTATTATTCAAAGACACGTATCCATGAATTAAATTACAAGACTGAAGAGACAACAAAGGGAAAGGTCTCTTCTCCCTCCAGACAGATTCTTTGCATCTCTGGCACATCTTCTATTCAGTCTAAATATTTATGGAGAGAGCTTTACTTGGAGTTGGACCATCTCCTTCAAGGGATCTTAGCCGCATGACAAAGAACAAGAGCGAGATGATGAACGCAGGATGCATGGTGAGGTGGGTGGGGGTGCCCGGCGCAGAGGTTTCTGAGTACTGCATTTTCCAGAGAGATGTTTGGATGGAATTTGACCTTATGGGCAGGGACACATTAATCATAACCTGGAGGAACATCTCAAGATGGGCCATCAGAAGGATTCATTTGCTGTCAGCTCTGTCTTTCTGTGTGTTAATGTTGAGATAATGTTGAGAGTCATCTCAGTGATGACTCCCGGGAAGGAAAGGTTGGAAAAGCCCTTCTCCATTTGACTGCCATTCACTTAGCTCTGATCCACACAGCCCGTGACCTGGTTCTGGCCTATGTCTCCATCTCCATCACTTTCAACAGTAACCCTCACTAACCCAGCTCCACCCACACTGGCTTCCACTGTTGTTTAAATACATCAAACTGGACTGGGCTCAAGACATCAGTCTTGTTTTTCCTCTGTCTAGAAGGTATTTTCAAGGTTCTTCTCCATCTCTTCTTCGATCAAACGATACGTCCCTGAAAAGGCCTTCTCTGACTACTCTTTTTAAAATAAATCCTGCTGGGAACCTACTGGAGAGCACAGGAAGCGCAGCTCAGTGCTCTGTGATGACCTCGGTGAGCGGTGGGAGGGGTGGGAGGGAGGTCTCAGAGAGAGGGGACGTCTGCATACATATAATTCAGAACATAATTCACATTGTCGCACAGCAGAAACTAACGTTGTAAAGCAACTATACTTCAATACAAGACATACATACATAAAAAATAAATCCTAACCCTGTATCATTCTTTAGACCTTTGCCTTGTTATATTCTTCATAACGCTGCTACTTGAATAACTATTTATGTGTTTCATCTCTCCCAAAATAGAGGAGCATTTTGCCTTAGTACTGTATCCCCTAATATGAGTACCTGGCACAGAAGAGGTGCCCAGTAAATATTTGGTGAATGGGTGAAATCGTGAACTGATTTAATGCATTAATCCTCCAGGAAGGCACTTCTATTCTCCCAGGCTTGGGTAGGTACCTCTCATCCCAGCTTCCACACCTTTCAGGTGTCTATGTCATGTGATTATTTGATGTATTAGAATAAAATGTTCTCGTGTCTGGCTTTCCCAGGTGTTGGTAAGTTCTTGAAGCTCATGAATCATGGCTGATTTATCTTTGTCTCTCTGGCGTCTCACCTGGTGTCATTCTTCACTGGACTGAAGGGGAAAGGTTTAACACACTAAACACCAATAACCGAGCAGTGGGACAAAAGGTGGGTTAGTGGGATTTAGCAATGATTCACCTAGAAGAAGGAGAGATGGTACTGCCATAAATGACATTTAAATCAATCAACAAAATATATTAAATAACTATTCAGAGTGATATCCTTGGTCAGAAAGCCGCATTTTGAATTGAGGGACAGTCAGTCTCTATTCCAGCCATAGCCTTGATGTCATGGGCCAGTCCCGTCCAAACAGTGAGGAGGTTAGGCCGTGCAATGTCTAAAAATGCCCGTGTTCTTTCAGGATTCAATATACCTAGGACAGTGAACACTGCAATGGAGTAAAATATATATATATATAGAATTCATACATCCTGACCTCAGGAAAAGCAACCATGCAAGGATTTAGAGCCAAAGCCAACTGGATTTGAACCCAGATGCTGGCATTTACAAACTCTGTGAATTTAGGAAAATGCATTAGTCAGTCTAGGGGCTTCCCTGTGTGGCCCAGTGGTAGAGAATCCACCTGCTAATGCAGGAGACACTAGATCACATACATCCTGACCTCAGAAAAAGCAACCATGCAAGGATTTAGAGCCAAAGCCAACTGGATTTGAACCCAGATGCTGGCATTTACAAACTCTGTGAATTTAGGAAAATGCATTAGTCAGTCTAGGGGCTTCCCTGTGTGGCCCAGTGGTAGAGAATCCACCTGCTAATGCAGGAGACACTAGATCAGTCCCTGGGTCAGGAAGATCCCCTGGAGAAGGAAATGGCAACCCACTCCAGCCTTCTTGCCTGGAAAATTTCATGGACGGGCACCATGGTGGGCTATAGTCCATGGTGTCACAGTCAGACATGACTGAGCGACTAAGCAGAGCACAGCTCAATAAAGGGTACCATGCTTTGCCCTTCCTCATATATCCCATGATGAGCCTTTTAGGTCAATTTGCCTTAAGAACTAGAAAATTCTTCTATAAACACCGCTTGGCAGTATGAAGATTTCAAATGCTGCTTCAGAGTCAGCCGACCTCCAAACGGGAAGAGACAGACCCCCTCACAAGACTAAAGTTTTCCAGATCTTCCCCTTGGGGCCCCTGAGCAGACTCCATCTGTGTTACCCGGGAAGTTTCTGGAGCCATTTCTTTGCTAGAATTCCACAGTAAACATTCTTACAGATGACTTACCGCCTGTCACAACACTCCGCAGCTCCCTTTCCAGAAAGGATTCCTACAGAATGAGGTCAGTTGCTCACTATCCGAGACTTCCATTTTTTTTCACCCCATTTGGTCTTGCTGTTAAGATGCTGAGCAACTGTCTCTGGCTACATCAAGGGGTTGTTTCCAACAGCTGTGGGAGCAAAACGTTCCAGCAGCCTAAGACAGAGCTGAGGGGATCCAGGGAGATAACGCACAGGCTCCAAATCCATTAGGGGAAATTCCAAGTCAGCAGATGGCAGAGCCTTGAAGTACAGTTAATGAGAAGTTCTGGGAGGGAGGTTCAGGAGGGAAGGGACATATGTATACCTGTGACTGATTCATATTGCTGTATGGCAGAAACCGACACAGTATCATAAAGCAAGTATCTTCCAACTAAAAACAAATAAATTTAATAAAAATATGAGAAGATCCTAGATACACTTCTAGAGGATTTGGAAATGGATCAAATGTGAAAGTATTAACACCTGTCCTCTCATAGACACTTTCATTCATCAGCAGCCCCCTGACGCCACGAATGATGTTCCTTCTCACTAGACTTCCCAAATGTTGGGGACCCTTAAAAGGACTTCAGCTAAGCACACTGCAGAGTGCATATAATTCCTTACTTGACAGCCTGCCAGCCGTCCCCTCCACCAGGCATGAAGGCTTTCGTGTAAATCTCCGTCTCTTCTTTCTTCAAGGGGACCACAAAGTCTCAGGGAATGTCAGGCATCACATGTTCTCATATTGCTGAATCAAGAATAAATTTGATAAATCACTTCATCCTCCATTTCATATAGCTAGCTAATGCTTGATTCACGATGAATGCAGAGGTGAGTGCTGAATAGATTATTAAAATAAAGACTCCTGGCCAACCTGACTTAGGGAATGGCTTTTTTCTCTTTCGATGTGTGTGCTTAGTTGCTTCAGTTGTGTCTGACACTTTGCGACTATAACCTGCCAGGATCCTGTGTCCATAGGATTTCCCAGGCAAGAACACTAGAGTGGGTTGCCATTCCTTACTCCAGGGGATCTTCCTGGAGCTTCTTGGATCCTGAAGCTGAACTTCAGCCCCAGCCTTCGGAGCAAGTTTCCTAATGTCTCTGAACCTCGAGACTTTTCTCTTAGAAAAGTCATAAAATGTCAATAATAAGAGAATCTGTCCCCTAGGCTTATAGGGGGAGTAAAGGTCAACACGTGCAAAGTACTGCTGGTCAGGGAGTAGGCTCTCAGTAGACGTTAGCCACTATTTCTGAGACCAGCGGTAGAAGCGTAGAAACAGTGGCTGTGCAAGTCACGCTAGCACTAGCAGTCACGATAGTGCAGTGGTGTGCTGTGCACAGTCACTTCAGCCGTGTCTGATTCTTCACGACCTGTGGACTGTAGCCCAGCAGGTTCCTCTGTCCATGGGCTTCTCCAAGCAAACTACTGGAGTGGGTTTCCATACCCTTCTCCAGAGGATCTTCCTGACCCGGGAATCAAACTCTTATGTCCGGTGTCTCCTGCATTGCAGGCAGGTTCTTTTACCCACCGAGCTACCTGGGAAGCCCAGTACAGTAACAGAGGAGCCTCGCAACACTCGTGGCATAGTGTGCATAGCAGCGTGGCATAACAGCAGCAGCAGCCACGCCACAGGACTGGTGCGGCAGTATATTAACAGCGCTATACCACAGGAGCGGCGTTTGCATAGTAGTAGGAAAGGTAGGTACAGTTATATAGTAGTAACGGTAGTAGTATCAAGCTAGGAAAACATTAGAAACACAATTTTAAAGTCATACTAGCAGAAGTAATAGTATGGAGGCATGGCAGTAACAGTAGTAGTATTTGACAGGCACCAGACATGGGCCCTTGAACACAAGGCGCTCCTACCCCTCCTCCCCCGATTCTCTGAATGTCCAAGATGAAAGGGGGCTTTGGGGATCATCTAGGGCATGGCCCACATGATAGCCGTGAGAACACTAAGGTCAAGAAAGCGAAGCGGCCCGCGTGAGATCTCCTGGAGTCAATGTCACAGAAGGGGCTCAAGCTCTAGTCCCCTCATTCTCCCTCCAGTACTTTAGCCACTGAACCACAGTCAGTCATTTACAAATCTCCTCTTCCCATCTACCTACTCATACCTACCCCAATCCTCTACTTTCCTCGCACCCAAGAAAGCTACACCTCCCCAGACAAGCCAGGCTCCCTGCAACCTCTGTGGCTTTACACATGCCATTTCTTCTACCTTAGAGACCCTACCTCTCTGCCAAATCAGTAAGGCCTACTCTTCCATTGACATTCATCTCCTTTTTATTTTTTTATTTTTTAATTAATTACTTTATTTTAATTGGAGACTAATTACTTTACAACATTGTAGTGGTTTTTGCCATACACTGACATGAATCAGCCATGGGTGTACATGTGTTCCCCGTCCTGAATCCTCCTCCCACCTCCTGCCCCATCCCAGCCCGCAGGGTCATCCCATCACCTCCTTTTTAAATTGTTTCTTAAGTCTTCTTTCCATCCTGGTCCATGGGCTGCATGAGAGCAGCTTTGTTTGCTTGTTTCTTCTAACATGGTTTATCCTAGCATTTATTGTACAGAGTTGAAATCCATTTCTTAAGAACAGGCATTATTGTAGTTTACAAATATTAATTCATTTAATCCTCATAATCCCTATGAAGTTCTTTACATGTATTTGCTTTATCTGTTTTCTAGGCCACGTGTTTGTTCAGAAACAATTGTGGCGCACCTACTTATGGCCATGCGTTAGGCCCATATCTGTCATTTCTGTGAACAAGAAATGTTCAGTGTTGAACTCAGTGTTGCCTCTGTCCTCCAGAAGCTTACAGTCTAACTGGAGAGACAGGCAAGGAAGCAGCTGATTTCAATACAATAGACCAAGTCTCATCATAGGAGAGGCCCTGAGAGCAAATGGAAGGGGCACAAACCCAACCTGGGAAGGGGCGAAGAGAAGCCTTCTTGGGGGATGTGGCATCTAGGTTTGGACTTGAAGAATGGGTTATTTGGATGGAGAAAAGTTGTAGAAATCTTCTAGAGTGGAGAGAAGGGCATGATCAAAAGACAGATTGAGACTGTCGGCCGAACAAGTTGGGCCATGAGATGGGGAGGACAGGAGAGTCAGGAAGGAAGGGCTGCCAGAGAGGGACGGTCAGGAGGGAGGCCTCTGCTGGCCTCGTCACTCACGTGACTCGGGACACCCGAGAAAGGGATGCTGTTGTCCTCACTACCCAGCACAACATCTGGCACAGATTATGTACCTAGTGTGTGTGTGTGTGTGTGTGAGTCACTCAGTCATGTCTGACTCTTTGTGACCCCATAGTCTGTCCATGGAATTCTCCAGGCAAGAATACTGGAGTCGGTTGTCATTCCTTTCTCTAGGGGATCTTTCCATCTCAGGGATCAAACTGGGGTCTCCTGCATCGCAGGCAGGTTCTTTATCATCTCAGCCACTAGGGAAGCCCCGTGAGTATTCTTCAAATGACTACTTGAATGAACAAGCTACAGATAAAGAGCCGAATGCTCTTAGGACTTTGTAGAAACCCCTTTTGTTTATTTTTAAGGATTTCTAACATTTGAGAGGAACAACTCTATCCCCAAACTCTCCAGGCACAGACTATCCAGGGCTCACTGTGTCCAGAACACAATTGGTAGGACTTTTTCAAAACAAATCCCCAAAGATTTCCAGTTTCAGGGAGCCAGAATGGGGACACGTGTTTGTCATTTTACAAATGGGAGGAAAAAAGGAAGATTCTGAGTAAGCATCACTCTGAGCCCAAGTGATAAGAGAGTTGAGTAGAGAAGGAACAACATTAAATGAAACTTTTTGAAAATAAACAGAAGTCCATAAATCATCCAGAGTCATGTTGTCCTGATTAGAATCCCAAAATAGAAAAAAGTGATTTTCTTTTGTGCTATTATTTCATCACAGTTGGCAGTTCAACGCGCCTGGGGGCCTGGAGCTTGTAGATCGTTAAGTTGGGAGCTGGAAGGACTGACCTCAGAGCACTACCTTGCAGCCAGTTCTCAGAGAAAAACCACAGCACTGAGTGTGGGCTTCTGGGATCCTATGGAGACTGCTCATTCCAGACCAGGGTTTCAAGGAGATACGGCTCCCTTTGGGGGTTGGCTGGCAGAAGAAAGAAACAGTTAAAGGATAGAGTCATACTAGGCATGGTGCCAAACACCAAGTAGCCCTAAGGGTCACTGGTGAAGAATCAGGCCAACAGGGGTCTGCCAATCAATTATTTACCCAGCACCCTCTGTGCCTATGACTGTACTAAGACAACAGTCTGTGCCCAACACTCACGGCATGGTGGGTAGAGAGAGGAGAGTCCTTGCAGACATTAAGATGTACCTTCAATTGCTGGTCCTGCCATTATGCATTGCTTACCCAAGCTAAATCTTCCAGATTTTGTCTGGAAATTTAAAAAAAAAGAAAGAAAATTATAAAGAATAGAATGAAGGAGAGAAGGAAGGAAGAGAAAGAAAGAAGAGAACATCAAACAGAACTATGCTGCTGTGAGAATGAAATGAGACCACACATTGAAAGCACAATTCCTTGCCCACAACATGACTAGTGCCCTTCCTTACACTTGCTCACTGTCAACAGAAGGGCCTTTTAAAGTCCCCTTGTAGCTCAGACTCATTGGAAAAGACTCTGATGCTGGGAAAGATTGAAGGCGGGAGGAGAAGGGGAAGAGAGAGGATGAAATGGTTGGATGGCATCACTGACTCAATGGACATGAGTTTGAACAAGCTCCAAGAGCTGGTGATGGACAGGGAAGCCTGGCGTGCTGCAGTCCATGGGGTCACAAAGAGTTGGACATGACTGAGCAACTGAACTAAACTGTTACTCAGTTCCGATGTTCCAAAATTTGGGCAAATGAGCATAAATGAGCTCTACTATTTTCCTCAAAGGAACAAGGATTTAATAAGCACAGCCTTCAAGAAAGGCCCATGTTGGTGAGGGCAAAGAGGAACTTCTGCTCATGGTGAAGGCGTCATGCCCACCTGGAAGTGTCTTGATTGCTGTGCCCCACACTGCTTGCAAAATCATTAAGACTTTTTAGTTTAAACTTTGAAAATTCAGAATTAGGTCTAGACGACAGTTTTGAGGTCAGTCATGCCTAGGACAAAAGCTCAGTTCTACCAATTTCCCATGTGCAGTTCTGAAAGTGTTAATCTCTGAAACCCCATTTCCTTTGCCATAAATGAAGATAATATCTATATCTCCTAAAGATTAAACATTAGAAGTTATCAAATATATGAAATTGTGCAGGAGGTGCTCATCAACCTCAATTTTTCATTCGCTCATTCAGCTTCCTTCTGTCGTTCACTCATTCATGGGACAAATGGGCATCAAGTACTTCCAGAGTGCCCAGAGGTACCCTAGGGGCCTGTGATGCAGTTGTGAGCTAAGCCCTGCCTTTGCCCTCACAAACTGTAGAGAAGATGGGAAATTAAAAGATAAACAAATAGATTTCTCCCAGCCGTAAAGAAGGAACAGAAGCAGGATGTACGGTGGTAAGAGTGATGGTGCCAGAAATAAACACAAGATTTTTTTCCCCTTTGTTCACACATTTCTTTCCAAACTCTCCCACCCTCTGATCTCGGCCTCCAGGAAGCATGAGTAAAAAGTTAGAGTCTGCTGAACTGGGTCATCTGACATCTTTGAAATAAAGTGGTAGACACCAATAGACAAGTACATGGTCAACATGCTGGCCAGCCTGGGTGTCTCTTTGGAGACCCTTGGAGACGCAGCTATGCTGTCTCCAGACTTGTCATAGCTGACATGACAGAGACAACTCTTGGGGCATGAGACTTCCCAGCAAAGAAGGCAGTCCTCAATAATGCCATCTTTGTTGCTGGAGAACATCAGCGACCTTGTTCTGAGCTGGGTCCAAGTCGAAGGGAAAGCAGGGAACGGCCAGCTGTGAAAAGTTCGATTTGTTTCCAATCCACTTTCTCTTACCGTCAGAAAGGCTGGCTCCCCGACACAGGCTGGCTGTCAGGGACAGACGCCAAGTAGGGCACAGACTGAAGAAACACCCCCTGTTCCCACTGAAGCAGGAGCATTCAGCCTTCTGAACAGAGTCTGTGGCATCAGCCACCAGCCAGCTGTATTGGTGAGACACAGGTTGGTATAGCCAAGAGGGATGTCTCCTTTCTGATTCAAAACTGTAGCTATTCAAATCCTCCTCTTCTTCTCATGAGAAAATACGTGTTAGCTGGATGTGGGAGAGCCAGAGCTCCCATATACCATAATTAGGAGTAACCTCTAAACTGACGCAGCCTCTTCACAGACCCATGTGACAGTATTCATGGAAACTGAAAGTCTGTTATAGCAGTCTGTTTTTAGGAATTTATCCTTTAGATAAATTCTCAAAAGTGCACCAAGATACATGCAGGGGGGATCTTTAATGCAGCATCATTTGAACTAGCCAACATCTGGAATCAACAGAATATTATGTTGTAGCTAAAAAAAAAACAATGAGGTACTTGTAGATTGGGGATTCCCAGGTAGTGCTAGTGGTAAAGAACTCACCTGCCAATGAAGGAAGACCTCAAAGACATAGGTTTGATCCCTGGGTTGGGGAGATCCCCTAGGGGAGGGTATGGCAACCCACTCCAGTATTCTTACCTGGAGAATCCTATGGACAGAGGAGCCTGGCGGGCTACAGTCCATAGGGTCACAAAGAGTTGAACACGATTGAAGTGACTCAGCACGCACACACACACACATGTAGATTTAACTGGAAGGAGATCCAAAAGAAAAAGGAGGAAAGCAAAATGTAACTTTCTATGTATGGGAAAGTCAATCTGTTATAAAGTTAATTCCTCTATCAGTGTAGACATCCTGCTGTACTTTTGTTTATAGTTCTATCTAGATCCCAAGATTTGATCATCTCAAATGGCACAAGGACCCATGTAGGGTCCTACAGGTGTGCAAAATGCTAGGGATTAACACGTATCATAGGTAGATGGCAGAATAAAAGGTCCGGCAAGCCTCTGTTCAGTCCGCTCTGCATATAGATCTGTTTTTCTGCACCAGGATGATTAAGACTCGGTAGCCAGATAGGGGGTAATTTGCTTAGACAGTTTATGACTTTTTCTGAGAGTCATTTGAATGGATAACTAAAACTCGACTCTCAGTATTTTCAGGTTTTCAGTCTCTTCATAATGGATGACCTATTTCCTTCTTTCAACAAACAGCACAGAGAACAAACATAAAAGGTCTTAATAACTCCCTAAAGGAAAACACCAGTTCCTACTGGCACAATCAGAATTTTCTCCCTTTGAGCCCTAAAACGTTCAGATTTTTTCTAGTCACCAATGTTACCAAGTTCATGGTGAGCACCAAATATTAAAGAAAAAATAAGTAATTCTGTTCATCCTGCCACTAGATCAATTCAGTTCAGTCACTCAGTCATGTCAGACTCTTTGTGACCCCATGGACTCCAGCATACCAGGCATTCCTGTCCATCACCAACTGCCAGAGTTTACTCAAACTCATGTCCATTGAGTCGGTGATGCCATCCAACCATCTCATCCTCTGTCATCCCCTTCTCCTCCCACCTTCAATCTTTCCCAGCATCAGGGTCTTTTCAAATGAGTCGGCTCTTCGCATGAGGTGGCCAAAGTGTTGAAGTTTCAGCTTCAACATCAGTCCTTCCAATGAATATTCAGGACTGATTTTCTTTAAGATGGACTGGTTGGATCTCCTTGCCATCCCACCACAGTTCAAAAGCATCATTTCTTCAACACAAAGCTCTCTTTATAGTCCAACTCTCACATCCATACGTGACTACTAGAAAAACCATAGCTTTGACTAGACAGACCTTTGTTGGTAAGGAAATGTCTCTGCTTTTTAATATGCTGCCTAGGTTGGTCATAGCTTTTCTTCCAAGGAGCAAGTGTCTTTTAATTTCATAGCTGCAGTCACCATCTGCTGTGATTTTGGAGCCCCAAAAAATAAATCCATCACTGTTTCGATTGTTTCCCCATCTATTTGCCATAAAGTAATGGGACCAGATGCCATGATCTTCGTTTTCTGAATGTTGAGTTTTAAGCCAACTTTTTCACTCTCCTCTTTAACTTTCATCAAGAGGCTCTTTAGTTCTTCTTCCCTTTGCCATAAATGTGATGTCATCTGAATATCTGAGGTTATTGACATTTCTCCTAGAAACCATGATTCCAGCTTGTGCTTCATCCAGCCAATGTTTCTCGTGATGTACACCGCATATAAGTTAAATAAGCAGGGTGACATTATAAAGCTTTGATGTACTCCTTTCCCAATTTGTAACCAGTCAGTTATTCCATGTGCAGTTCTGACTGTTGCTTCCTGACCTGCATACAGATTTCTCAGGAGGCAGATCAAGTGGTCTGGTATTCCCATCTCTTGAAGAATTTTCCACAGTTTGTTGTGATCCACACAATCAAAGGCTTTGGCATAGTCAATAAAGCAGAAGTAGATGTTTTTCTGAAACTCTCTCACTTTTTCAATGATCCAATAGATGTTGACAATTTGAACTCTGGTTCCTCTGCCTTTTCTAAATCCATCTTGAACATCTGGGAGTTCATGGTTCACATACTGTTGAAGCCTGGCTTGGAGAATTTTGAGCATTACTTGGCTAGCATGTGAGATGAGTGCAATTGTGTGGTAGTTTGAGCAATCTTTGGCACTGCCTTTCTTAGGGATTAGAATGAAAACTGACCTTTTCCAACGCTGTGGCCACTGCTGAGTTTTCCAAATTTGCTGGCATATTGAGCGCAGCACTTTCACAACATCATTTTTTAGGATTTGAAAGAGCTCAACTGGAATTCCATCACTTCCACTAGCTTTGTTCCTAGTGATGCTTCCTAAGGCCCACTCGACTTTGCACTCCAGGATGTCTGGCTCTAGGTTTGTGATTACACCATCGTGATGATCTGGGTCGTGAAGATCTTTCAGCTGTGGAATTTTGATCAATCTTCCTGCTCTTACTCGGCTTCAGCTCTCCCTGGGGTCTATATGATAGGGACCATGTGTACTCAGATCAGCTCAAAGATGGCAGATACAGAGCATCAGTACCATTTCTCTTCTTGCTTCTTCCAAAAGATACAACCAATCGCTCATGCCATTCTTTCCTATAGATCCTCTGAATCCTTCCTGATATGGTTATATGATCAGTTCACTCACAGTTGATACAAGTTGATATAAAAGATAAGGCTTAATCACCTTCTCCAGACTAGATGATCTCTGAAGTTTATTCCAGATTTGATATTCTGTTTCCATAATTCACAGATTTATTTGAGTCCTAGCTCATTCGTGACATCAACCTAGGTTGTTAAAACACAGTTTAGTTTTTCCCACTTCTGAGTTAAAGAAACTGGTTCTTATTAGTCAATGTGAACTTGACATCTGGCTGCTTTGCACTCCTGTCTTATTGTTGATATCTCTACAACCATGCTTCTTCTCTGGGGAATATAATTATAGAAAATAATATAATTATAGAAAACATATCTTATATAGCAATTTTCAAACTGCTATGCACTATACTGTCAGAGGTACCCAGGGATTTTCCAAGGGCTCTAGTTGGGTTTAAGGACATTTTCAGATTATCAACTTCCATTTTCACTCCCTGTCAAGAATCTGAGGATAAGGATTTTCCTTTTCATAAATGCCTTTTTCCCACTTTACAAAAGGAAGTCATAAGTTTCATTCTTCTTGAGTTGCCTTGGGGTATCAAAAACCCAGGGGACCAAACAAAGGTACAATTCAAAATTCTGTTGTAACTGTTGAAAGTGAAAGACTCATGATCCAGTAATATTTTGCAAATCAGATGACTTCCAATGCTTTGGTTAAAATGAAACTGAATGGAAATCTAATTAAAATATCAGTTGAGAAATTATTTTAAAATGCTTTTTTTGATGATTATCCCTATTCAGTTTGGGCATATAACCGGGTTGGTGGTTATAACTCTGCTCTAACAAAAATCCTCCTTTCTCTTTTATTTATTTTGGCGAATAGGTTTTTTAGTTCAGTTCAGTCACTCAGTCGTAACCGACTCTTTGTGACCCCATGAATCTCAGCACGCCAGGCTCCCTGTCTATCACCATCTCCTGGAGTTCACTCAAACTCATGTCCATCGAATCGGTGATGCCGTCCAGCCATCTCGTCCTCTGTCGTCCCCTTTTCCTCCTGCCTCCAATCCCTCCCAGCATCAGAGTCTTTTCCAATGAGTCAACTCTTCGCATGAGGTGGCCAAAGAACTGGAGTTTCAGCTTCAGCATCAGTCCTTCCAAAGAACACCCAGGGCTGATCTCCTTCAGAATGGACTGGTTGGATCTCCTTGCAGTCCATGGGACTCTCAAGAGTCTTCTCCAACACCACAGTTCAAAAGCATCAATTCTTTGGCACTCAGCTTTCTTCACAGTTACCACCAAAAAATAAAAACTAGGAGTAGAATTTGTATAATACCATCTCATGCTAGCAATAGTAAATATTTAACAGATAAATGATCTAATTGAAAAAATTTATCTCTTGGAAAAGCATTTCCAATAAAATTTTGTTTCATGTCATAAGCATTTATCAAAGTTTCAATAAATATAGCAAATTGATCAACTGAATACTTCTAATAATTGTTAAGACAATTCAATCCAAAAGAAATAATTTTATGCTAGGACCTTACACTTATAGAACATTAAAAAAATTTAATATTGATCTATATGCATTTTATTTCAGAGGAACATAATAAAATTGTCAGTGAAAGACTTTCAAGTATAAAAATATACTACATTAGGATCAATTCTTGTGGAGCAAATGGCATTGAAATACATATTTAAGGAGAAAAAGGAAATACATAAATGTTTAATTGTTAAAGAAGATCTTATTCATATATTTATAATGGGTAAAGACAGTATCAAATCACCATGGAATTTAGATTTCATTAAGTCTATTTAAAACAGTGATATGACAGTTTTATTTTTAAATGACCATATTTTTAATATATTTGAAGCTCTATCCTTTGCAACTATTTAAATGTACAATAAAAACATCTGTCAACTTTAAAAGGTACATAGTTTTCACAGACTTCTAAAGACCGTGTATTTTACCAGAGTGAATACTCTTCATTAATTGTAATAGGGTCAAATCAAATGTGAGGTGCTCAAGGTGATATGATTTGCTAGTGAACTAGCCTGTGTAAAGAGGATGAGGATGTCACATTTTCTAAGTATAAATGTTATTTGTCAAGTTGGGCTGAGATTGGACTCAATCTGAGCCTATTTGTCCAACCCAGTCCAGTGTTTCTAACTCTAGACACATGTCACCCTTTGTAATCGGGTGCCTTAACTTGCATTGGAAAAGGTCAGTTTTCATTCCAACCCCAAAGAAGGGCAATGCCAAAGAATGTTCAAACTACTGCACAATTGCATTCATTTTACATGCTAGCAAACTAACGCTCAAAATTCTCCAAGCCAGGATTCAACAGTACATGAACTGAGAAATTCCAGATGTTCAAGATGAATTTAGAAAAGGCAGATGAATCAGTGATCAAATTGCCAACATCCATTGGATCATAAAAAAAGCAAGAGAATTCCAAAAACACATCTACTTCTGCTTCATTGACTAAGCGAAAGCCTTTGACTGTGTGGATCAAAATAAACTGCAAAATTCTTTAAGAGATGGGAATACCAGACCACCTTACCTGCTTCCGGAGAAACCTACATGCAGGTCAAGAAGCAACAGTTAGAACTGGACATGGAACAATGGACTGGTTCCAAATTGGGAAAGGAGTATGTCAAGGCTGTATATTGTCACCCTGCTTATTTAACTTAGAGTATATCATGCAAAATGCCAGGCTAGATGAAGCACAAGCTGGAATCAAGATTGCTGGGAGAAATATCAATAAGCTCAGATATGCAGATGACACCACATTTATGGCAGAAAGCTAAGAAAAACTAAAGAGCCTCTTGATGAAAGTGAAAGAGGAGCATGAAAAAGCTGGCTTAAAACTCAACATTCAGAAAACTAAGATCATGGCATCTGGTCCCATCACTTCATGGCAAATAGATGGGGAAACAACGGAAACAGTGAGAGACTATTTACTTGGGCTCCAAAATCACTGCAGTTAGTGACTGCAGCCCTGAAATTAAAAGATGCTTGTTCCTTGGAGGAAAAGCTGTGACAAACTCAGACAGTGTATTAAAAAGCAGAGACATTACTTTGCCAACAAAGATCTGTATAGTCAAAACTATGGTTTTCCCAGTAGTCGTGTATGGATGTGAGAGTTGGACCATAAAGAAGGCTGAACGCTGAAGAATCGATGCTTTTGAACTGTGGTGTTGGAAGAAGACTCTTGAGAGTCCCTTGGACTGCAAGGAAATCCAACCAGTCCATCCTAAAGGAAATCAGTCCTGAATATTCATTAGAATGACTGATGCTGAAGCTGAAGCTCCAATACTTTGGCCACCTGATGTGAAGAACTGACTCATTAGAAAAGACCCTGATGCTGGGAAAGATTGAAGGCAGGAGGAGAAGGCGACGACAGAGGATGAGATGGTTGGATGGCATCACTGACTCGATGGACACAAATTTGAGTAAGCTCCGGGAGTTGATGATAGACAGGGAAGCCCGGCGTGCTGTAGTCCATGGGGTCGCAGAGTCATACATAACCGAGCAACTGAATAACAACAACAACTTGCATTAGAAAAATTAAGATTTTTAAGCCCTGGGTCTTTGTTGAGAGGTTAAAAAATATCTCCTTAGATACAGTAAATAATGTCAGTGTCTTAGATTCAATGCCTTATCTGGAAACACAAGTAAAGCAGTAAATATCTGTACTATATCTTAGGATCTCCTTTCCTTCTTAGGTCAATTCCAGATACTCTCCTTTTCTTGGCAGATTGTAGAGCTGGGGTGGACACAAAGTAAGTTGCTTCTACTTTAAAATGGGGTTTATTTATCCATTGCTCATATTCATTAGGCTTACCCCAACACTCACTTTGTACTGAGTTTTAGGTTAGGGCTTCCCTTGTGGCTCAGACGGTAAAGCGTCTGCCTACACTGCGGAAGACCCGGGTTCGAGCCCTGGGTTGGGAAGATCCTCTGGAGAAGGAAATGGCAACCCACTCCAGTACTCTTGCCTGGAAAGTCCCATGGACGGAGGAGCCCAGTAGGCTACAGTCCATGGGGTCACAAAGAGTCGGACACGACTGAGAGACTTCACTATGTTACTTCAAGGCCAAGCAGACTTAGGTTCTGCTAATGGTTTACTTAGGGGAAGACAAACCCGTGAACAAATTAAGATACTCTGTATGTGCATGCTTAGTTGCTTAGTCCTGTCTGACTCTTTGCAACCTGGTGGACTGTAGCCTGCCAGGCTCCTCTGTCCGTGGGATTGTCCAGGCAAGAATACTGGAGTGGGTTGCCATGCCCTCCTCCAGGGGATCTTCATGACCTAGGAATTGCACCCAGGTCTTCTTCATTGCAGGCAGATTCTTTACCATCTGAGCCACCAGGGAAGCCCCAAGATATTCTTAGTAAACATTATATTAGAAGAATCCTCAAAATGCTGGGGATCAGAGGAGATGGGGTAATTAATTCAACAAGAGGTCATTGATATCTGAGCAGGATCTTAATTAAGAAGTGAGAAGTAAGGGTGGTCCTGGCATACAGCACAGAACACATTTTGACATGAAAGCCTGAAGGGTTGTGCCATTTGAAGAATGGAGATTATATCATGGCTAAAGTAGAGAGTAGAATATGCATATAAGAGGCAAGAACAGGAGATGAAGAATGAGAAACACACTGACAATAGGTCACAAATGGCATTGAAAGCCCTGCTAAGGCATTTGGAGTTTGGGTTTGATCTTTCAAGCCGGGGGAAAAAGCATGACTAGCTCAGAATTTGTGGGTGATAATTCTAGGTGACCATGGGTTGGCAGATGTGAACAATGGCCTAACCCAGCACTGCATACAAGCAGATTCTCCGAAAAAAACCCTTAGTTGACCTCTCAACTCCTTTCCCTCTCTTAAAAAAAAAGCAGAACTCTGAATACATGAAATGCCATGCTTCCAGTATAAAATAAAATATTCATGTTTTATACTGAGAAGAAAAGAAAATGAGCCAAGAATAGGTTAGAACTATTTATCTGTTTCATCAATGTTTATCAGGTACCTACTCCCTTACATGTGCTTGTAAATATTTTTTTTTCTATATAACTAATCTGCCAAGTAGAAACTAGATCTCCACATTAATGATGCAGACCCTGAGTTACAGATGGGTTGAGTAACTTGCCTGAGGTCACATAGCAGTAAGAACTAGATAAGAATTAGACTATTTACAAACCCAAGCAGTCTGGCTTACATGCACTTAACCACCGAAGTGTCTCTCTGTGACTATCAGGATGCCTGTTACACACCATGAGAAGAAAAATACACCAAACCAGTGGGGAGAGTGAGTGTCTCTAGAGATCAATGTGGTTTATCCTTGGCTCCAGGTCAAGTGAAGCAGTTCTGTGTATGTTCTCACAGGCCTCTTCTGGAGCAGAATGGAGCACGGGCATGTGTCTGGCTCCAGCCAGGCTCACTGAGAAACTCTTTGCCACCACTGACCTGAAATGGCCAGACCCACACAGAGATCATTGTTGCTCTTCCCTTGATCCCATTTCAGTGAATGGCATCACCATCTGCTGGGCTCCCAATCCAGGATGCTGCTTCTACTTCATCCCCCACATCCGTTCAGTCACCAAGTCCTGATAAGCGTGTCTTTAGTGTAAATAATAGCTGACTTAGTAAAGAATCTGCCTGCAGTGCAGGAGACCTGGGTTCAATACATGGGTCGGGAAGATCCCCTGGAGAAGGAAATGGCAACCCACTCTAGTATTCTTGCCTGAAGGATCCCATGGACAGAGGAGCCTGGCAGGCTACAGTCCACGTGGTTGCAAGCATCAGACACAGCTGAGGGACCAAAGAGAGAGAGCATAAATAAAATCTTCCCAATGTCCTCCATCTCCACAGCTCCTACTCTGGTCCAGACAGCCATCAGCTCTTCTTACTTGAGTATGACTGCCCCTCACTGGTTTCCCTTCACTCTGCAGCCAGGATGATGTTTCTGCAGCCTGACTCTCCCCTTGTCCTTGTCTTTGTTCTGTTGACACCCTGGAATGGCCCGTCATCAACCCCTGGAGAGGGAACGGCTACCCAGTCCAGCATTCTGGCCTAGGGAATTGCATGGACTGTATAGTCCATGGAGTTGCAAAGAGATGGACATGACTGAGTGAATTCCACTTGTAGGAGAAGAGTTGGAAATCCTTCACTTGGCTCTCAAGGGCCCTGCATGAGAACCTGCCAACTAGCTTCCCCACCAGGCCTCCCCCTACCCTCACTCGTCTAAGATTCCTAGAAGGTGTTGCTGTTTCTCAGCTCCATAGCTGGTAGGGAGGTATCCCTACCAGGGATACCCTCTGCCTCTTCCCTCTGCCTTCTTCCCCTCTCCTCCATACTTTAAAGCATAGTCAAGATTCTGTTCAGGTGTCACCCCCTCTAGTAAGACTTCTCCCCCTTGCAGCTACAACCTCTGCTTGCTCTCACGGTGCCCTGTCCCATGAATTACAATTGTCACTTATTTGTCTCCTCTTCTGGGCTAGATGCCTGTTAAGGACAAGCCCCTTCATTCTTCTAAATTCTCTACCACCTAGAACAATGCTAAACACACCGCCTGTGATCAGTAATTATGAATTAAACAAATGGATAAATACCTTCACTGTCAAGTTCACCTCATAATGGATGCTACGTGTCCTTTGTCACCCAGTCGTGTCCAATTCTTTGCAACCCCATGGACTGTAGCCCGCCAGGCTCCTCTGTCCATGGAATTTTCCAGGCAAGAATACTGGAGTGGGTTGCCTTTTCCTCCTGCAGGGGATCTTCCTGGTCCAGAGACTGAACCCTCGTCTCCGGGGTCTCTTGCAGTGGCAGGCAGATTCCTTACTGCTGAGCCACTTGGGTAGCCCAGCGGATGCTCTCTGTTCTCACAATGGATGCTGTGCACTTGCATTGTTAGACTTGCGTTCGGCTTCCTTGGTGGCTCAGCTGGTAAAGAATCCGCCTGCAATGTGGGAGACCTGGCTTCAATTCCTGTGTTGAGAAGATCCCCCGGAGAAGGGAACGGCTACCCACTCCCGTATTCTGGCCTAGAGAATTGCATGGACTGTATAGTCCATGGAGTCGCAAAGAGATGGACATGATTAAGTGAATTTCACTTTCACTTTCAACTCATCAGGGCCATCCCAGCCTCCCTCTCCCAGGGATGGTAAAAGCAGCTTCATCTCCTCTATGGGAGCACATTCCCTTAGCAGGGGAACTAGCTCATCTAATTGAAAACAGGGGCTAACAAACACTCCCTCTGCAGTTTTAAAGGTCTGAACAGGCCTTCTGACTATGGATGAGAAAATGATGGATTTTTCACACCCACTTTTCCAAATCCAGAAAGGAATCTACTCCAAACTCTGCAAAGGAAGAGTTCTTGTAATATTTCTTGGGGGGGGGCAGTTTTCCAATACATTGGACCCCAGACTACTGAGTGGAAATCATTTCCTCACTCTTCCCTCCCTTTCCCGAAAACACACATACGCACGCAGGCACTCACGCACTTAGAAGCAGATGTTTGAGGATTTTCCGAAATTGGGGAGGGCTTGTGTTTCATGAGCCATTTCATCAGGAGAAAGACACACTGGGCTCGCTAAAGGTCAGGAAAGAAGATGAAAAGGGGCAGAACACAAGGTGGTCCAGATGTCCAGGCCCTTCCTACACTGTGACACACAGCTGTTTGGAAGAAGTTTTGCAAATCTGATTCTAAAATATATCATGATGTCACTGAGCGTTCTTTCTAACATGATGAAGCACAGAACAATGCCCCTCCTGTGGGAAATGCCCTGGCAGAGGTTCAAGATGCTGAGTGTTCTGACTCCTTGATTACCCTACTGTCGAGCTTTCCTAGCACCATTTTCTAAATATAAAATGAGCCTTGATGGATGTTGTAAGACTAGGGAGTAAGGAAAGGAAGAATTCCAAGGATTTCAGGAAAACATGTTTTGTTCCTACCATTTTGAGGACCCATTATGCCATACTGGTGGAGTATGTGGATCTAGATGAAGACACAATTTTTTAAGTCTTCATGGAGTTTAACACCTAGGAACTTCCATTTATACGGATCTAGTAACGTCTGTGGTGGTGGTTTAGTCGCTAAGTCATGTCTGACTCTTGCAATCCCATGGACTGTAGACCACCAGGCTCCTCTGTCCATGGGATTTCCTGGGCAAAAATACTGGAGTGGGTTGCCATTTCCTTCTCCAGGGGATCTTCCCCAACCAGGGATCGGACTCAAGTCTCCTGTGTTACGGGCAGATTCTTTACCACTGAGCTACCATGGAAGCTTCTACTGTTTATCCACAGTCAATTTGAGAAGATTCCATGAAACAGACTGTGTAGAAGAATTATCTCAGTGCCTGACACCTGCGGGCTTATAATAAATGTTACCTTATTTTATAATCTCATGAGAGAGACACATCTGGAAATAATCACTGAGGACCCTGGTGTATTCTTGGGCTTCTCTGGTGGCTCAGACAGTAAAGAATCCGCCTGCAATGCGGGAGTGCTGGGTTCAATCCCTGGATTGCGGGCATGGCAATTCACTCCAGTGTTCTTGCCTGGAGAATCCTCATCAAGGAATAGAGACAAGTTAAATAGGGAGAGACGTTCTGAACTGAATACTGAGGAATACTTTAAGAGCAGGTGACATTTGCCCTGAGCATCAGAAGATGAAGTGACATTTTAGATACGATGAGAAAGCCATTTTCCCTGAAGTCTGTGTAACTGAAGCACATCATTTGAGCATGAAAAGAAACACTTGCTGGCTCATCAAGTTGCTATTGTGTCATTTGTTAACATTATCAAATCTTTTCCGTGTGGCTCTGCTTCCTATCCAAAAATAGAGTGCAAACGAGAGCCTGAGATTCTAGTTCCCAGCGCATCTTCACATTCGGTCTCTTCCGAGAATGCTGAAAGCTAGAGGGAGGTAAGACAGGAAGGGCCGCTATGGGGACTCAGTCTCCTTCTGTGAAGAGTGGAAACAGCCCATCCATAGGTTCTCCTCGGAGGGAGGGAGGCAAGAAGGACATCCTTGTATCAGAGAGCCTGTGGGAATCAGAGTGGTCCTCACGAGGGTAGAGCTCAGAGCCCTCTGTGGCTCCCATTTTTCTGTGAGAACAGGTGGCAGAGATCGTATGCAGACTGCAGCCAGGAGGACAGGTGATTAGGGGAAGTGCCTAGTGACACGCACGGGGGTACCGGTGGCGCTCCGGTCACCATGGACAAACAGCGTGTTCTCACCACGGCCAGTCACGGGCGGTGCCATGACGTGCCGTGAAACTCCCTGCTCCCAAGTGGACCGTGTCACTTTTGGAAGGTCAGAAGGTCTGAACAAATGCACGCTCCGTAGGTGAGCACACAGTCATCACTGTTTAGCTGCTGAGTCCTGTCCGACTCTTTGGCGACCCCACTGACTGTAGCCCGCCAGGCTCCTCTATCCAGGGCTAGGCTCTTCTGTCCATGGAGTTTTTCAGGCAAGGATACTGGAGCAGGTTGCCATTTCCTTCTTTAGGGGATCTCCCCAACCCAGGGATCGAACCCACATCTCATGCATCTCCCGCGTTAGTAGGCAGGTTCCTTACCACTGGCGCCACTTGGGAAGCCCCTGGACTAGCCATGTTTTCTGCCAGAAATCAGCTCTCTCCTCATTAAAGAGCAGCATCTGGCTAAGTTGTCAAGACCCAGGCCTCAAAGGAAGTGAGGTTGGAATCCAGGCTTTGCCTCTTGGTAGCTCCTGGATTTCTACCTATTTTATCAGCTCTCAAGTGGAGATGCTAACCTGCACATCACTGTCTCAGAATTACAGGAGGCAATATTTGTTAAACACATAACACAGCTCTTGGAATATTATAAATGCTCATAACTAGTACCCATTCATACTCTTTCCTATGAAATACAAATACCTCCAATATTTCTATCTTTTATATACTTCTTTTTTAAAAGTTACTGAATACGTCCCTGTCATGACAAACACAAAAAAATACACAGAAATATCCTGCCCTTCAGAAGAGGATAACGATACTTTTTGACTCGCTTCTATTTCTCAGCTTTCTTCCTTCAATAGATGGAATTGTAAAGGAACTCATCTCCTAGCCTGTCTTGGGATGAGTTCGGCTCGGAAGGTGAAAGGCCAGCCTGGGGAGCATCAGGCAACTGTGGGTGTCTGAGCCAGAGCTGCTGTTAATGTAATCGGATCTGGCCACAGAGAATGTGACTAAGCGAAACCCCATCTGCTGTGAGGTTTCCCTCTGGTCCCACGGGGGACTAGAGCAGGATATGAGGCGGCGGTGACGGCGAGGTGAGGGGTCTGCACGGAAATGGTGAGGTTCCCCACGTGCACTGTGTCTCACCACAGGCTCATGTGGGTCTCCCCGGCATGACATCATCCTGGAGCTCCCAAGCAGGGACGTGGGTGTGTGTAAGCATGCATATGGTGGGGCGTGTGTGTGTGTGTGTGTGTGTATGCTGCTGGAGAGCATAAACCAGGATTTCTCAGTCTCGCCAGTATTGACATATTTGGGTTGGATAATTCTTTGCGATTAGTGGGGTACTATCCTGTACCTTGCAAGATATTCACTAGCATCTCCAGTTTCTACCCATTAGTTTCCAGTAGCACTTTCCCCCCAAGGTGTGACAGCCAAACGTGTCTCCAGTCATTTCTAAATGCCCCCTGGGTGCAAGATCACCCCCCTACAGAAAACCACGGGCATAAACTGAAGAGTGAAAAACCGGACCTCTTCCATTAAAGGCAGGGGTAAGAATTCTGGGAAAAGGCAAAATACAGCAAGTCTCCAATTCCTTATCTAGTTTTAGAAGCGAAGTAAAAAGCCGGGAGTTAGCTTTGTTTGTTCGTTCAGATGATACTTGTTCCATAAATAGGCAAATACAAATGTAATGATCATCGCCAACTATTCAGCAGCTCTATATCCTAACATGTGTCTAAGCAGCGCCTCTCATGGACTCCTAATGGCAGACCTGAGCACAGGTGTTCTTATCTCTGCTTTACACATGAAGACACTGGGACCTGGGGAGGTGAAAAGTCTTTCCCAGGAGCACACAGCTTACAAGTAACTGAGCTGGGATTTGAACCCAGGTTTGCATGATTTACAGTCCAAATTCAGAGCCATTGTGTTATCTCAGTCCATTATTGTGGAGTCTGTATGCTACGTTATAAAAATTCCAAAGCCTGTGATTTAAACCAATGAGTATTTAATGAGACTGTCTACATTCAGCATCAGCCTAGACAGAAGGTGGGTGGATTTGAGTGAAAAAATCAGACTTTCCATGCTCTTACTTAAACAAATCCCACTTATAAATCAACAGGAGAAAAGTACATAATTAACCCCTTAATTGGTGGCACATGTTAAAGGCATATAACAGCATGCTGAAGAAAAAGAATAAGCTTTAATGACTCTGTTTCCAATTATCTGTCCCTGAGTGAGGTGGCCCATATACCATGAGGCTCCTCAGTGAAGACCTGGAGTTGAAAGCATGTACTTGACATTGGACAGTCCTGGGTTCTAATCCCTGCTCTGACACTTACCAGTTATGTGGTTTGGTGCAAGGCAATTTACAGCTGGGATCCTCAGCTAACTCCTCAGCAGGATAGAGGTTAAGACACTGACCTCTCAACAACAAACTGAGACCAGGTAATGGGAACCAACTTAGAATATCCTACAGCTACCTGACTTTTCTTTCATCACAGGCACGACTGTTTGTAGGTTTGTGCTTATTTGTACACTTACATGTTTAATGGAGCTCTTACCCATGATTTTGAAAGCCCTTTAAGAGTGGGAGCTGTATCTCTTTTATTCACTGCCTCTCCAGCACTTGACATAGTACTTGGCACATAGTAGTACCTGTGTGCTAAGTCACTTCAGTCATGCCCCGCTCTTGGTGACCCCATGGACTGTAGTCCACCAGGCTCCTCTGTCCAAGCGATTCTCCAGGCAAGAATACTGATGCCAGTTGCCGCACCCTCCTCCAGGGATCTTCCTGACCCAAGGATTGAACCCATGTCTCTTACATCTCTTGTACCGGCAAGCAGGTTCTTTACCACCAGCACTACCCAGGAAGCCCAGCAGATAGTAGACACTCATTTTAAAAATGTTGAGTGAATCATAGACATCAATGCAGTCTTTCTACTTTCTTCTAAGATAATGAGTTTCCTGACACTGGAGATGTTCAAGCAATGGAGTGATTAGATCCTCTATTCTTCTGTGTCCCTATCATCATCTCTTATGGGGCCTTTCACCCTAAGCATACATCACACTGTTTTGCAATTACCCATTTCTGTACCTGTCTTCCCTGTGAATCTATAAACTACTTCAGAGCTGAACAGATCACCTTTTAATCCTCATGAATGGTCCCAAGGTGGGATATGCCCAAGTCTGATAAGTAAAATGTGTAAAATAAAGATATCAAGGCCCTAGAGGGCATCCATCGGCCAAATTAGAACTCAGACAAAGTCGCCACTCAGTTATCTTGCACGTCACAAGTTCTAAGCCTCAGAAACCCTAGTGGCTGCCAACTCTGCTCACACAGCATCCAACCATTAGAAACAGAAGATTCAAGTTGCTACTTCTGCTGTTTCAGACAAACGCAGGCAATCAATAACTGTATTAAATTGGCCGCATTTACAAAGAAAAATTGTGAGCCAGATTTTCCATTTCTAACTTTGCACTTCAAAGATAATTAAATTCAACCTTTCATAAAATAAATATCTATGGAGTGCCAACCAGTGTTCAAGTTCAGTTCAGTTCAGTCGCTCATTTGTGTCCAGCTCCTTGCGACCCCATGGATACAGCATGCTAGGCCTCTCCGTCCATCACCAGCTTCCAGAGTCTACTCAAACTCATGCCCATTGAGTCGGTGATGCCATCCAACCATCTCATCCTCTGTCATCCCCTTCTCCTCCTGCCCTCAATCTTTCCCAGCATCAGGGTCTTTTCAAATGAGTCAGCTCTTCACATCAGGCGGCCAAAGTACTGGAGCTTCAGATTCAACATCAGTCCTTCCAATGAATATTCAGGACTGATTTCCTTTCTGGTTAAACACGATGGTTAAATCCTGTTGGGCCATTTAAGACTGAGAGAATGATTTTGACACCGGGCATTCTTCTCAGTTTCCCAAAGGAAGCCAGATGTTCCTATTGGATTCTTTGGGTTAGAGAAACAAAAAAGAGGGGCTCAGAAATCTTGGAGATAAACTCTTCATCCTCTGGTCTCAGCACCTGTGAAGAAGGGAACTGGTGCTTAAAGGAAATAGTTAATTAAGCAACAAATACTTCCTAGCTAAAGAGAAAGATCCTTCAAAGCAGAATGTTCAGGCACTGGAAAGGATGACATACCTGTAGGTTTTCTTTCTCTAATTATCATGCGACTTCCCTGAAAACAGGAAGAGTCTATTATGTCACCTGTGATTATTCTCCATGGGAAGAAAACCAGCATTTCTGTGGCTGGCCGTAAGTTGATAGTTTACGTATATAACCCAGTAGGAAGTGTGATATAGTACTGGAGCATAAGAAACATTTCTCTATTTCTCTTCATGTCTCTCAAGCATGCCTTTCTGTGCTAAGTTCTCACCAAAGTAACTGACAAAATACAAAACCCAAATAACTGGCTGTGTTGGATACTGTTTCTCTTACCTGCTGGCTTATTCAGGAGTTAAGGGGCTGGCTCTCACATGGCCCAGACCATCTGGGAACCAGTTACATGCCTCGTTCCTCTCTGGCCATGACAGGTATCCTTACTGTGCAAGCCCACAGCCCTAGAAGTGAGTGGCTCTGCTCTTTCCATATCCCATCATGGTGCAGAGATCTTAGCAAGGTCTGAGCTGATTAGTTGAACTAATCGGTAAGTGCCATTTTTGTAGGTAAAACACCATCAAATACCAGTAACTTTATATGAATCACCTACTGATTAAGTGTGCAGACAAGACTGCAACTTGCCAGAGAGCCAAAGCACTTCTTCTTTGGAAAATAATCGTGTACTACTCATTTCTGCTCACTGCACCAGGCTCCGAGAAGAATCCGCACTGGCAATACCATACTAGCTTAGAGGAGCTACTGGCTGAACAGACTTCAGGGCGAGCACCCCTCAGCTGGTCTGCTACAATGCAGCTGTCTCGCTGACTCATCCCAGCCTCCGCTCGCTCCTGTCCATGGGGATTATCAAGTCTTCACCGTAATTTCCTTATAAAGTATTTTCTTGGAGGAAATCATCTATCATCTGCCTCAAGCTATGAGTCATGTATCTATACTCTCAGAAGAACACTCCTGTATACCACTCATCGGCAAGCCAAGTCAATCCTAGCCTGGGCAGTTGTTCCAAGTCCTTTAAAAAGCCTTTGAACTTCCCCTACAGAGGCTACTCTTTGAGACAGTGTCGGAAAGAGTTGCTTGACATCTCACTACAGGGAGCCTCTGGTCCCAACACACCAAAACTCCCTTGGGTGAGATCACTGAGGCAAATGAAAACCAGAGGGAAACAGGAGAGAGAGAGAGATACAGAGCTTGTAGATCAAGTGTCTGCTTGCCCCTCCCAAGCACCTTTCTGAGTCTTTCCTAAGGAGAAAACTCTCGATCTATGTGAAGAATTTTTGAGGCTATAAACCTCTTTGATGTTTGTGGGTCTTACAGAAATCTCAACAAGTTGCTGCCACTATGAGAAACAGTATAGAATGAGCAGACCCGGAGTTTAGCCTCAGCTAATCACGATTCATAGTGTGTGGGCAGAGAAGGCAACACTCTGGGCCTCCGTTTCTTATCTCTGATTTGAGCAGGATGATCTCTTAGCTCTTTTCAACTTGACAAAGTGTGCTGTGGGTGAATCCTGAGTTATGGACGAGCAGCTACTCAGATAAGCTTGACATTTATTAGAGTCAGGCTGACTGTGGAATGATAAGGATGCAGTGTTTTAAGTCCAGTTTCACTCTTCTCCCTGGGCTGAATCACTCAACACTGCAGAGCTTCCATATCAAGAGGCCACTTCAAAACTGCCAGGCTGATGGTGGGGGTTGCAGCTCCCTCTGACTCCCCTTTCCCTGCCTATCTTCCAGCGAACACCTAAAACTCATGTTAAAGGAGATAAAACCAGAAGGTATTTTTGATATCTTTGTCTGGCTTTGGTGTCAGGTGATGGTGGCCTCATGGAATGAGACTAGGAGTGTTCCTTCCTCTGCAATTTTTTGGAATAGTTTCAGAAGGATAGGTGTTAACTCCTCTCTAAATGTTTGATAGGATTCACCTGTGAAGCTATCAGGTCCTGGACTTTTAGTTTATTAATAACAGTTTCAATTTCATTACTTAAGTGATTGGTCTGTTGATATTTTCTATTTCTTCTTTGTTCAGTCTTTGAAGACTATACCTTTCTAAGAACTAATCCACTTCTAGGTTCTCCATTTCATCGGCATAGAATTGCTTGTAATAGTTTCTTATGATTCTTTGTATTTCTGTGGTATCAGTTGTAACTTCCCCTTTTTCGTTTCTGATTTTATTGATTTGAGCCCTCTCCATTTTTTTCTGGTGTATCTGGCTAAAGGTTTATCAAGAGTCAGAACTACAGTTCAAAAGCATCAGTTCTTCAGCACTCAGCTTTTTTTATATTCCAACTCTCACATCTATACATGACTACTGGAAAAGCCATAGCTTTAACCAGATGGACATTTGTTGGCAAAGTAATGTCTCTGCTTTTTAATACGCTGTCTAGGTTGGTCACAACTTTTCTCTCAAGGAGCAAGCATCTTTTAATTTCAGGGCTGCAATCACCATCTTCAATGATTTTGGAGTTCAAAAAAATAAAGTCTCTCACTGTTTCCATTGTTTCCCCATCTATTTGCCATGAAGTGATGGGACCAGATGCCATGATCTTCATTTTCTGAATGTTGAGTTTTAAGCCAACTTTTTCACTTTCCTCTTTCACTTTCATCAAGAGGCTCTTCAGTTTCTCTTCACTTTCTGCCATAAGGGTAGTGTCATCTGCATATCTGAGGTCATTGACATTTCTCCCAGCAATCTTGATTCCAGCTTGTGTTTCATCCAGTCCAGCATTAAAACATGATGTACTCTGCATATAAGTTAAATTAGCAGGGTGACAACATACAGCCTTGACATACTCCTTTCCCAATTTGGAACCAGTCTGTTATTCCATGTCCAGTTCTAACTGTTGCTTCTTGACCTCTTTACGGATTTCTCAGGAGGCAGGTCAGATGGTCTGGTATTCCCATCTCTTTCAGAATTTTTCACAGTTTATTGTGATCCACACAGTCAAAGGCTTTGGCATAGTCAATAAAGCAGAAATAGATGTTTCTCTGGAACTCTCTTGCTTTTTCAATGATCCAACAGATGTTGGCAATTTGATCTCTGATTTCTCTGCCTTTTCTAAAGCCAGCTTGAACATCTGAAAGTTCCTGGTTCACATACTGTTGAAGCCTGGCTTGGAGAATTTTGAGCATTACTTTGCTAGCATGTGAGATGAGTGTAATTGTGCAGTAGTTTGAGCATTCTTTGGCATTGCCTTTCCTTGGGATTGGAATGAAAACTGACCTTTTCCAGTCCTGTAGCCACCACTGAATTTTCCAAATTTACTGGCATATTGAGTGCAGCACTTTCACAGCATCATCTCTTAGGATTTGAAAGAGCTCAACTGGAATTCCATCACTTCCACTAGCTTTGTTCATAGTGATGCTTCCTAAGGCCCACTTGACTTCTCATTCCAGGATGTCTGGCTCTAGATGAGTGAACACACCATGGTGGTTATCAGGTCATGAAGATCTTTTCTGTATAGTTCTTCTGTGTATTCTTACCACTTCTTCTTAATATCTGCTTTTGTTAAGTTCATACAACTTCTGTCCTTTATTGAGCCCATCTTTGCATGAAATGTTCCCTTGGTATTTTCAATTTTCTTGAAGAGATCTCTAGTCATTCCCAATCTATTATTTTCTTCTATTTCTTTGCACTGATCACTAATATGTTCCCTCTTAGCACTGCTTTTACTGCATCCCATAGGTTTTGGATCATTGTACTTTCACTTCCATTTGTCTCTAGGATTTTTTAAATCTCTTCTTCAGTTTTTTCAGTGGTCCACTGATTGTTTAGTGGCATATTGTTTAGCCTCCAAGAATCTGTGTTTTTTACAGCTTCTTTGTTTCTTGTACTTTTAAGAAATTACAGATCAATAGCTCTGATTAACATGGGTGCAAAAATCCTCAACAAAATGCTAGCTAACTGAATCCAATAATACATTTAAAATGATCATACATCACAATCAAGTGGGATTTATCACAAGGATGCAAATATTTTTTTAATATCTGCAAATTAAACATTGTGATGCACCATATTAACAAACTGAAGAATAAAAACCATATGATAATCTCAATAAATGCTGAAAAAGTTTTTGACAAAATTCAACACCCGTTTATGATAAAAACTTTTCAGAAAGTGGGCATAGAGGGAACCTACCTCAACATAATATAGACCATACGTGACAAACCGGTAGCTAACGTGCTCAACGGTGAGAAGCTGAAAGCGCTTCCTCTAAGATCAGTAGCAAGACAAGGATGTCTTCTCTCACCACTTTTATTCAACATAGTTTTGGAAGTCTAGCCATGGCATTCAGAGGAGAAAAAGAAATAAAAGGAACCCAAATTGGAAAAGAAGTAAAACTGTGACTGTTTGCAGATAACATGATACATACATAGAAATTCTTAAAGATGATACCAAAAGCTACTAGAGCTTTTCAATGAATTTGGTAAAGTTCCACAATACAAAATTAATATACAGAAATCTCTTGCATTTCTATACACTAACAAGATCAGAAAGAGAAATTATGGAAATAATCCCATGTATCATTGTATCAAAAATAATGACATGCCTAGGAATAAACCTATTGAAGGAGGCAAAAGACCTGTGCTCTGAAAACTATAACTGCTGATGAAAAGCACCAAAGATGACAGAGACAGATGGAAAGATATGCCATGCTCTTGGACTAGAAGCATCAATATTGTAAAAATGACTGTGATACTCAAAGCAATCTATAGATTCAATGTGTATGTGCTCAGTCGTGTTTGGCTCTTTGTGACCCCAGGGACTCTATGGAATTTTTCCAGGCAAGAATACTGGAGTAGGTTGCCATTTCCTACTCCAAGGAATCTTCCAGACCCAGGGATCAAACCCATGTATCCTGTGCCTCCCAAGTCTCCTGCATTGGCAGGCGGATTCTTCACCACTGCATCACCTGCGGAATCCCTCAGTTTCAATGCAATCCCTATTAAGTTACCAATGGCATTTTTCAAGAACTGTAACAAAAAAAATTTTTTTTTAATTTGTATAGAAATACAACAGACTCTGAATAGTCAAAACTATTCTGAGAAAGAAAAACAGAGCTGAATGAATCAGGCTGCTTGACTTCAAAGGATACTGCAAAGCTACAGTAAGCAAGACAGTATCATACTGGTATTGGCACACAAAAGGAAATACCAGTCAATGGAACAGGATCCAAAATCCAGAGCTAAACACATGCACCTATTATCAATTAATCTGTGACAAAGGAGGCAAGAATAGACAATGGGGAAAAGACAGTCTTGTCAATAATTGGTGCCTGGAAAGCTGGAGCTCCTTTGTGGGGTAGGAAAGGAGTACAGGTGAGACTGCTTCTCAGGACCAAGGCCAGCCCAGGGGAACTCCCCAGGGAGGAAGGTGATTCCCACACCTCTATGATAGCTGTACATTAACCTCGAGGCCCTGCTGGGAAAGCCTCTAGCTGTGAGGCAAGCAATACCATCCATCTGACTCTGAATAGTGAGAATTTTTCAGCATCACCTGAAGACATAGAATGCATGATGACTGGGAAAATGGAAGAACAGGACCTGTAAAGCCTGCTATTGATTGCAGGTGCACAGCAAGATGGAGGGGGAATCAATGAAAGATATTTGATTAAACAGAGTAACAAGTACCCTCAGTTTGGTCAGCCTAGAATCCCAAGGCCTATAACAAAAGGTGCTAGTATTTTTTATATGCTTACATATTTTTTTCCTTAACCCTTTTTATTTTAGTGAGCACATTTCTGGAACATAGCTTGAGGTTAACATTTCCATCATTTAAAAAATGAGAAAATAAAGGCCTAGAATAGCCAATAGCCATCATTTTGAGATTACTTAAGAGTGAGGCAAGCATAAACATTTGATTAAGTGTATTTTATTTAAACTTGAGAATAACTTTCAGAAGTATTGGTTATTAATGTACCCATCTTACAAAAGAGGGAATGATAACAAAGAAGTTAAATAATTTGTCTAAGACTCCAAGCCTTTTCCTAACTAGTTAGTGGTTAATTGCAATGGAACCAGATCCATGCCAGAAACTTTCACAATTCCTGCATTAGCACTGAAGATGTGGACTTCTTGCTGTTTCCTGTGGCCACAGGGCCTGAAGAAATACAAGCAAAGCTCTTCTTTCCTCATTAGATTATTATGCACAAACTCTGTAATCATTCAGGGGGTCCAACTGAGTCCAAGAATGACATCTTTGGCTTTAGGTAACTGTTAAATACGTAAGGAAGCACCCCTGATCACAGGAGTTTGGGGATCAAGCCCACTGCTTGGATTTAGATCTTTCTGATGCCATTTATTACCCATGTGTCTTGGACAATTTACTTAAGCTCTCTATTCCTCACCCCTCCCTCCATCTGTAAAACAGGAACAATGATAATATTTACTCAGTGTACTCACTGTAAAGGTCACTGTACTTCTTATGTACCTAGTGGGAACCACTCAGTCAACATGAGCCACTGCTGTCCATCGTTGTCCACAAAAGAAATCTAAGAGAAACCAAGAAGAGACAAAGGAAAAGGGACAAATTTAAATCCTTGCTAGTATCTAACTCAGTTGTGACAAATCAGTCCCCCCAAAATCAATCTTCGTTGACTCAGAGCTGTGCATTCCCTCTGCAATTTGCATTAAGTCTCAAGATGGTTTGACTCACTTGTATTCATCACAGTTGCCTGCACACACACCAGTAAACATGACCAAAACCAGCCCCCAGCGCTTCCACAAAGCCAGACCTTCCAACTTAGCACCGGTCAGTGCTGGTCTTTGACTCCTCCCCTCTCGCCTCTTCTTCAGTTCCAGCCAAGAGGTCATCCTCAGAAAGTATTAACAGTTATACGAAGTGAAGCAGGTCAGACAGAGAAAGACAAATATTACATCGTATGGCTTATATGTAGAGCCTTATAAAAGACTAGAAGTGAGCTTATCTGTAAGAAGCAGAGTCACCGACGTAAAACACAAACTTATGGTTACGGGGCGGGGTGGGGGGGGGATAAAATGGAAGGTTTGGATTGACACATACATACAACCATGTACAAAACAGATAACTAATAAAGACCTACTGTACAGCACAAGGAACTCTGCCCAATATTCTGCAACAGCCTGTACAGGAAAAGAATCTAAAACAGAGTGGATATATGCATGTGGACAACTGATTCACTTTGTTGTACTCTTGAAACTAACACAACATTGTAAATCAACTATTGGAGTAAATCAACTCCAATAAAAATTTTTAAAATAAACAAATAGAAAATTCAGCTTAAAAAAATACAAGAAAGAAAGGAAGGAAGGAAGAATTAGCAGACAAGACAGCGCTTGGTCTCACTAACGAGGATTCTGAGTTTCAGAGAAGAGACATGATTTTCTCAAGATAATTCACCTTGAAAATGGTTAAGATGGCTGGAATCCGAAACTGCTTGTGCCAGTCTTACGTCTTTTCCACCTTTTCCATCGTTCAACTCATCATTTGGTCTTTCCATGGGAACATTAATTGACTTCTCAGTGCTTCAAGGTGGAAGGCACAATTCTTGACCACGGGGAACTCTCACAGTGCCTTTGAGGAAATGGACGAGTAAGTCAGTGATAACAATAAAGGCAAAGGCTCTCACCACCTAAGAAATCATTTCAAGAAAGCTTTATGGTTTACCTAAAAATTCTGATCTTCAGATCAGAAGCCATTCTGAAAACCATGATATGCAGGAGCAATATTCAAAATAATTAACTACTGGTATGGCATAGGTGCCAACAATAAACAGATGCTGGCTACAGACAGATCTGTTAGTAAGCATGTGAAAAGGTATGGTGCCTACCCTCAAAGTATTTATGACCTAATGAGCTAAAAGAGGCCAGTATACAGTGTGCTAAAAATAAAAAAATATAAGACTAAATGAGCACGGATGAGACATCCTTCTCTCTGAAAGTAAGGTCATGGAAACTGTCTTAGAAGTAAACCTTGAAAAATAATATAGGAACTTGCCATGAAGCTAAAGTCCAGGGAAGGTTATTTAAGGGACTGGGAATGTACAAAGGCTTCAGTCAGTCAGTGAGTTCAGTTGCTCAGTTGTGTCCGACTCTCTGCGACCCCATGAATCGCAGCACGCCAGGCCTCCCTGTCCATCACTATCTCCCAGAGTTCACTCAAACTCACGTCCATCGAGTCGGTGATGCCATCCAGCCATCTCATCCTCTGTCGTCCCCTTTTCCTACTGCCCCCAATCCCTCCCAGAATCAGTCTTTTCCAATGAGTCAACTCTTCGCATGAGGTGACCAAAGTATCAGAGTTTCAGCTTTAGCATCATTCCTTCCAAAGAACACCCAGGGCTGATCTCCTTTAGGATGGACTGGTTGGATCTCCTTGCAGTCCAAGGGACTCTCAAGAGTCTTCTCCAACACCACAGTTCAAAAGCATCAATTCTTGGAGCTCAGCTTTCTTCACAGTCCAACTCTTGCATCCATACATGACCAAAAACCATAGCCTTGACTAAATGGACCTTTGTTGGCAAAGTAATATCTCTGCTTTTGAATATGCTATCTAGGTTGGTCATAACTTTCCTTCCAAGGAGTAAGCGTCTTTTAATTTCATGGCTGCAGTCACCATCTGCAATGATTTTGGAGCCCAAAAAATAAAGTCTGACACTGTTTCCACTGTTTCCCCCATCTATTTCCCATGAAGTGATGGGACCAGATGCCATGATCTTCGTTTTCTGAATGTTGAGCTTTAAGCCAACTTTTTCACTCTCCTCTTGCACTTTCATCAAGAGGCTTTTTAGTTCCTCTTCACTTTCTGCCAGAAGGGTGGTCTCATCTGCATATCTGAGGTTATTGATATTTCTCCCAGCAATCTTGATTCCAGCTTGTGTTTCTTCCAGCCCAGCATTTCTCATGATGTACTCTGCATATAAGTTAAATAAGCAGGGTGACAATACATAGCCTTGACATATATTTGACGTACAAAGGCTTAGAGACCTCTAAATTATCTTTTTAATTTTTTACTTAACATTTTTAAGTTGCTAATATCCTCAGGGATCTCTCATTTGGTAACCCGTACCCTGATAGCCATAAAAGACAGAAGATTTGCTCAGAGTCACACACTAAGGTCTGCAGCTTCAGGACTCAAACTAACTCTACACCAAAGCTCTTTCCACTTTGCTCTGCTGACCAGACAACCTACTTTTGGTTGATTCACCATATTCCAGCAGGCAGGGAAGCTCTCCTCTGTCCTCACACTCACTCACTGATCAATGATGTCTTTGAGGTTTTCTGTCTTTCGTTGTCTAAGTGAGAAGAGATGGAGAGAAAGAGCACTGAACAAAGGCTTGCAGACAGCAAGGCAGGGAACCCTGACCCTAAGCAAGTGCATCTACCTGAATGCCTAGCCTGCCGTGTGGGACCCGAGCTGCTCCACTGCTTCAGGAGAGATTTCTGGCAGATACAGACTCGCGTGGGACTTTTGGAAGGAGTTAACACATTAGATGAATCCCCGGAAGGGGAGGAGGAGGTTGGGAGCAGTAGAGGGGTCAAGGGGTCCTATGGGAAGTGAATGCTAGACCTCTCAAAGAAATGGACACTCAGCTTCCTCAGACAGCACTGGTCCTGGCCAATATTCCACTCACTGGATGTTTTATCTCGGGGAAAAAAAAATGTATTGCATCTAAAGACCCTCAAGTAAGTGAGAATGATTTCACCTGAGGTGAACCCCTACAACCCTCAGACTCCAAACCACATCCTCCAGTGGCAACCTGTGAATGAACATAGCAAACAAGCAACAACAAAACCAGGCTTGGGCTGAGGACTCCGTGCAGCGGTGATGTGTACACATATTCACTCTACCCTCTCACGCGGGAAAAAGTGCTTACTGTAGGGAGAAGCATGCAGCTTTAAGAGGTGGGAGGCCAAGAGGCGCTGCCTCCGCCAAACAGGAGGTTGAATGGTTATGAATTCCATTAACATCTTCTGCTGTAACGTCTAACATGGTTTAGTTGCTCAATTCTGACCTTGATGACCATCTACATGGACCGCTGCCAAGATGGCCTTGGGTAAGTCATTTAGCCTCCCCAGGTCCCCTCTCCTCATCTGTGAAATGGACGTGTTGGGTAACCTAGTTTCCCTCTTCTGTTCTAAGAGTGAAACAAGAAGAAGTCAATCATAAGACACAGCGTGTCAAACGTTCACTTGTCCCTCCACTGCTGCTTTCATTCAGTAAACATTTACTGAGCTCCCACAATCCCCAAGGTTCTCTGCCTGGCAAGGAAGAGCAGGCGTCACTACTGTCCTCCGGAAGCCTAGTGAGTAGGAGAAGAAACTAGACGTGTACACATATAGTTATACCAGGTACAGGCAATGAGTGCCCTAACAGAGCTGTAACCGGCTATGGTGCATGGAAGCATTTCTTCTGGGAGACATCTAGAGAGCTCCATGGTGAAGTTGGGCTTCTCCGGTGGCTCAGATGATAAAGATCTGCCTGGAATGTGGAAGACCTGGGTTTCATCACTGGGTCAGGAAGATCCCCTGGAGAAGGAAATGGCAACCCACTCCAGTATTCTTGCCTGAAGAATTCCATGGACAGAGGAGCCTGCAGGGCTAGAGTCCAAGGAGTCACAAAGTCAGACATGACCTAGCAATAAACACTTGCTTACACTTTCATGGTGAAGTTAGATTCAAACTGGATGCCAAGTGGATGTGCGAAGGTAGAGGTAAAGACTCCAGGCAGAGTGTACCATTAGCAATGGTGCCATTAGCGTACCATCTCCGGTATCGGAGAGCGTATGGTGTATGCAGACCCATTTCCCTGGAAGGGAGGCTGCAAAAGCTCCAGAGAAAGATGAAAACAAGTGTCTTATCCGGGTTCCTCTTACTTAAAAGCCAAGGTATGGCTTAAGATACCACAAAGGTTTTGGAGAAAACTCCTTTTGTAAGTAGCCTCTTTTAAAAATACACAAATAAAGCTAAACATCTCATTTTTATGTTACTGGAATATACTTTTATGACAGCTAACTATTGTATTATATTATAAAGCTATGCTTTATATTGTTCTTATTTGTTTTTCCACCGGCCTGTTTCCTGCCTTGAGGACCAGCCTGACTACATTTGGCTTTGTGTAGCCAAGATGGCCTTGGGTAAGTCATTTAGCCTCCCCAGGTCCCCTCTCCTCATCTGTGAAATGGACGTGTTGGGTAACCTAGTTTCCCTCTTCTGTTCTAAGAGTGAAACAAGAAGAAGTCAATCATAAGACACAGCGTGTCAAACGTTCACTTGTCCCTCCACTGCTGCTTTCATTCAGTAAACATTTACTGAGCTCCCACAATCCCCAAGGTTCTCTGCCTGGCAAGGAAGAGCAGGCGTCACTACTGTCCTCCGGAAGCCTAGTGAGTAGGAGAAGAAACTAGACGTGTACACATATAGTTATACCAGGTACGGGCAATGAGTGCCCTAACAGAGCTGTAACCGGCTATGGTGCATGGAAGCATTTCTTCTGGGAGACATCTAGAGAGCTCCATGGTGAAGTTGGGCTTCTCCGGTGGCTCAGATGATAAAGATCTGCCTGGAATGTGGAAGACCTGGGTTTCATCACTGGGTCAGGAAGATCCCCTGGAGAAGGAAATGGCAACCCACTCCAGTATTCTTGCCTGAAGAATTCCATGGACAGAGGAGCCTGCAGGGCTAGAGTCCAAGGAGTCACAAAGTCAGACATGACCTAGCAATAAACACTTGCTTACACTTTCATGGTGAAGTTAGATTCAAACTGGATGCCAAGTGGATGTGCGAAGGTAGAGGTAAAGACTCCAGGCAGAGTGTACCATTAGCAATGGTGCCATTAGCGTACCATCTCCGGTATCGGAGAGCGTATGGTGTATGCAGACCCATTTCCCTGGAAGGGAGGCTGCAAAAGCTCCAGAGAAAGATGAAAACAAGTGTCTTATCCGGGTTCCTCTTACTTAAAAGCCAAGGTATGGCTTAAGATACCACAAAGGTTTTGGAGAAAACTCCTTTTGTAAGTAGCCTCTTTTAAAAATACACAAATAAAGCTAAACATCTCATTTTTATGTTACTGGAATATACTTTTATGACAGCTAACTATTGTATTATATTATAAAGCTATGCTTTATATTGTTCTTATTTGTTTTTCCACCGGCCTGTTTCCTGCCTTGAGGACCAGCCTGACTACATTTGGCTTTGTGTTTTTTTTTTTTCCCTGCAATTGCAGGAGCCACTTGTAATGCATGCCAAGTCGCTTCAGTCGAGTCCGACTCTTTACGACCCCGTGGAGCCTGCCAGGCTCCTCTGTCCATGGAATTCTCCAGGCAAGAATACTGAAGCGGGTTGCCACTTCCTTCTCCAGGGGATCTTCCCAACCCAGGGATCAAATGCACATCTCCTGTATTGGCAGGTGGGATTCTTTACTGCCGAGCCACCAGGAAAGTCACTACAAGGATGGGGACCGGGCTTGGGAGTTTCCCAGAAGAAACCATAGGTATCACCCAGCTTTACAGCACACACTCTTATCCCATTTAAATATACACATGGTGACAAATACGTATTGATTATGTATTACATGTAAATATAGTCTTTATGCCAAATAACGTGTATAATATACTATTCTAATATTGTATTCCCTACCTCAGGAGATAAAGTGAGCAGACACTGGAAAGCTAAGAGGAATGGAAGCACTCACTAATTGTAAGAAGACATGGCCTCATGCTATAACAATATGCTTTGGCTAAAACGCAGAATTAAAAACTTCCAAAACAACCAACATTTGAATCAGCCAAAATGGTTCAAAAGTTCAAATGAACTGTTTAATGACATGACTATTTATGGGCTTTCTTGCCATCTGGGAAGGTCACTAAAGCAAAGAATCCTAGAATACCAGGGCCAGAGAGACCATAGGAATGACCTTAATCTTGTCCCACTTTGTTCAGATGGGGAAACTGAGGCCCACAGCAATAATGATAGGTGTGGGGTGATATCTTCAGTACTGAAAACAGCTGAATTATTGATATCTCTGTTATTAGTGCTTAATTCTAAAAACGTTAAGGATCTCTGAATTAGCCCTGCGGAACAAAGATATATAGCTTCCATATACAAATACAGCATGATTTTTACATAAGCAGTGTTACAGTCTAACAGGGCATAAAACATTGTCTACATTTCATCTGAACAATGTTCCTGGGCTGTAACTCCAATAGAATTGTGGATCCCAGGGCTGTCATTTAAATGCTCCCAGGGTGTATTCCAGTACTTCTCTGAACCTCAGTTTCTTTGTAAAAAGGGGACACCAAGTGTGCCTATTACACTTTCTGGTTAGAGGATGTAATGAAACAACATCCATAAAGCACTTCGTGTGACACCTAATACAGACTTCATAAAGGAGGGTCTGGCAGTAGCTGCAGGTTAAGTGATGCCTCATTTCCCTCCAGGATCCCCCAAAGTACTAAGAGCTGTGACAAGCTCAAGCCTGGGTGCCCTGCACTGGCCGCTTCCCCGCTGCCTCCCATGCCTGTGTGTGCCCTGAGGATTCCCACTGCATGCTAACCACCAAACTCACCAATGACTCAGAGCTTGGAAAGAATCCACGGCAGGCTGGAGAGCAAAGGCGCAGCTTATGTTTCAAAGATTAACTAGCTACTTTTTTTTCCCTTATGATGGATACCTTTCAGCAATTGAGAAGAAACCTCGGGGAACTCTCTTAGAAGACAGGATCACTGAACAGGGCATGAATGGTATCAAAAAGCTACTCCCCTGTAGGATACCAGGGCTGGGACAATACTGCTTGTAAGCAGCTGGGCAAGGCTGCTTCCCCCGCCAAAAGACACTGGGAAGTGATCCTTGCGCCCAGCGCTGTTTACACCTGCTGTCAACTAATCCCTTATCTCTCTGCTGGCCCCCAGAAACCCCGAACACCCCAGGCTTTTGAAAGGCTTTATCTCCTCTTTCCAGGAATTCAGCACAGGCCCTCCGCTCTCTCCAAGGTGCCACTGAGCAGCTGCTGCCCAGCGAGCAACCAGGGCTGGCGAGCCGGTCTCGGGTCTCCTTTCCACGTTTCCAGCCTGCCTGGGGAGAGCGCCAGAGTTCCCCCTCGCTCCCTGCGCTGCTGTCTCACAATTAGAAAATCCTTCTGGGAGCAAAGCAAAAGTCACACTTTACTAACAGCTGCTCCCGGTCGGGGGCAGGAGAAGAGGGAAGAGGGAATTCCTACTTTTGCAATAAATTGTATGCAAATAGGTTCTTTCCCTGGCGTCTTTAATGAGCTAACGCTGTTCCGCTGGGAGGGCTGTTCCTTTAACTCACCAACTGAAAAAGTGGGAAAGGATGTCTGGAGGCGAGGCGTCCCATTTCAGAGGAAGGAGCTCGCTATATAAGCCAGCCAAAGCTGGCTGCACCGGCCAGTCTGCCTACTGTCACAAGCTCTCCCGCGCGCAGGCACACACTCCGCCGCCGGTCCTCTGCACAAAGACAGCGGGCTCGCTCGCGCTGACACTGGGGGGCCGCGCACAGGGAGCCCCGCTGCTCACATCCAGGTACTTGTTCCATGGAGCTGGTTCACTCAAGAATCTAGGGCTTTCCCAACTCCAGAAAGGTAAGTCTGTTTCACTCCATTACCAAAGATCACTATGATAGACTGCTTGCATTTCCGGTACCAAGTGGGTTGTGGTTTCCTAAATGATAAAACTTTGGCTTTCTTTTGGTCGCTGGCACAAAGTATTTGCTATGATCGGAAGCACCTTGACGTGTTTTCTACTTGCCCCCTTCCAGTCTTGGAGACTTCTGTCTGCTTGTTTTAGTTCTATGAAGAGCTCCACGTGCAGGGAACTTTTTAGGAAGCTGTTATCGCTGCCATTCTTCGGAGGGAGAGTAGGAATTCACTCTTAACTTGCCACCTGGCTGACTCACCTGTGAATATTTCTGTTTAAGGGTTAAGGTAACAGTTTTACAGTGGAGTTTCCTCGTGGCCTTTCCATGGGGTAGGTTAGGAGGAGATTCATAGAAGATGGTAGAAGAACAATAAGATTTTACATCTCAGCAACCCTTACTTTACAGTTTACAAAGAGTTGTGTACCGTCTGCTTGTCCCTACGACATCCACCCTGTGGTCAGACTTGGCAAGGGATGCGGGCTGGGTGAACAGAGAAGGTAACTCCTAGGGTCACGACGGGAGTGGTAGACACGGGCTTCTGTTCTGAAGGGCGGGGGCGGCGGGGGGGACTCCCCAAGGATGCCTCCTGACTCTTTGATCCCTGGGCTGGGCACCTGGGTATATTTGAGGTGCTCAGAGTCAGCAGCATCCTATATCTTGCTAAAATCACCTCTCCCTTCTCACCTCTCATTGAAGAAAGCCCTGAGAAACAACTGCCCCTGGGCATGGGAAGCACATCTCCCCTGGGAGACTGGAAAGAACTTAGGGGGACTTCTGGGTCCCAGCAGTGTTGTAAGGGGATTAGGAACTTGGGTTTTGAAGCCAAGGATCCCTTTAGTATCCCCATAACCACCACACCACACACAGGACCCTGGTAAAAATATGTAACCTCTCCGAGCCTCAGTTTTCACTTCTTTAAAATGGGGACAATACCTTCTGTTGTCATTGTGAGGAAATGAAATATAAAGAGATTGGAGGAGCAAGGGCCCCAGAACTGGAAGTCTGGGTAATCACTGTCATTGTCCCAGACTGCTACCACCTTGGGGGTAGAGAGAGGCACTACGTCCATCCTGGATTGTTTCTCGTGCGTTCCTCACCCGATCCCGACTCCTACTCCCTGACTTTCTGTCCCACCAGGTCTGAAGGCACCTCTCTAGCTGGCAGGTCAGACTCTTGGCTGTATTTTACAAGCTGGAGGTTATGTTGGCACAGCTTGGGAGAAAAGGGAACAGCCTGGGTTGTATGTAAAATGTCGATCACTGATGCCAGAAGGCACAGGTTTTGAGTCTGGGCCTTTTGCGGATTCTGAAGCTGTCAGTTATAAAGAGCCATGCTGCCGCGAGGGAGTCCTTGGAATGTGTTCCGTCAGAGGGAGAGCGGGACAGGGAGCCTCCCTTGAAGAATGAATGCCTCTTTTTCATGTTTTTGTGAACGTTCCCCCTTTTGATGGTGTTTTCCCATCTGTCCTTTAGAAATAAGACCTTCTGCCTGCCCCAGCCGGCTTCCTGCCTTGCCCTGAGATGTGGCGAGGCTAACTCAGGAGTGGGGGAAAGCTTTGCTGGGTGCTGTTGAAACCTGTGGGAAGTCTGCTGGCACTGTGGGCATCCAGCCCTTTGCAGCAGACAGAAGTGAGTGCGCATTGAAACTGTGTGTCGCTGGGAGGTGATGTCGTTTGGGGGAAGTAAACGAATATGCCTATTCTCTGATTTGCACAAGCAGTGTGAACTGGATAAGGATTGAGAAGTGTGTTGCCAAGCTCTTCAGGTGTTAACATTTTTTTTCTATGCTTTGAAAAACCTAGCTCCCCTTCTCCTTTCACCAACTCCCTCCCTCACCCAAAGGAACCAGCCTTCCAAACACTGGCTTTATCATCCATAGAGAGGAGGACCATCTGTATCTCACAGGGCTCTTGTGACCCTCGGTGAGATAATATATATCAAACTTGACACAGCACCTGGCATGTAGTAAGAGCTCAATAAATGGAGGTTTTCCTTGGTTTTCCTGTTTATCAGTTTGCAAGGACTTGGCCAAGATTAGTGTTCTGAGACAGTGGTTTTCAAAAGGCAGTGGAAATATTCATCAACTGAAATGGAAATGAATCAGACAAAATCCTGCTATACGGCAGGTAAATGTGGGCCGATTTGATTGCAGTAGGGTTGGAGGTTCCAAAACTCACCCCAGGGCCCTTGGCCTCTGGGACATTTCCACAAAATCTTGAACACACAGAATACAGTTTAAAATTAGGAAGCTGGGTAGTATGTGTTCAGGCTGCAGTTTTGCACTTTGTCAAGGATTTGTGCCCCTCACGATCCAGTGGAATTCCAGAGAAATTTCCCAGGTCACACCGTAGACAGACATATATGCCGGGGCAGGGTGAGGGGTGGGGGCAGGGGGAGCGTGTTAAATGTTTAGTAAAGTACGAGTTTTTAATTAACAGTCATAACAGCAACAGCCAAAACACAGGAAAGCCCACTCTCTAAATCTTTGTATACCTCATCTCAGTGAAGATCCGCATGTGTCAGAAAGGGACCATACCTACTGGACAAAGCTCGGAAAGCAGAGAGGATGAGTAACAGAGCTCAGCGGGACGGAGCCTTGTTTCAGAGCCAGGTCCCCGCGACCCTCAAATCAGGACCCGTTCTGCCACATTCCTGCTGAATGCTGCTGCTTCTTGAACTGTCTTTAGAAGGAAAAAGAAAAAAATTTCTTTCTGACTAAATCTGCCCCTCCAGCCAGACTGTGGCCACCCATAAATACAGCGGTAGCCTGATCATATAACCAGAATGGAATTTGGAAAGGGAATTCAAGCTGACAGAATGAAAAACATATCCCCCTTAATCCTACCCTTTCTAATGCTCACAATGGACTGCGAACACCTATTCTCACCTCCCCCTGGATTTCCACAAACAGCCGTGCTTTCTTAGAGGAAAAAGTATCCAGCTGGCTTAATACACAAGTCACGCTGAAGTCACGGTGGTTTGGAATGCAGAGTAGAGAACAGACATTTAAGTTAACTCCATATACAAGCCCTCTGTGATGATAAAACACACACACACTCAAAAGAGTTAATGCGGAACTACATATCACATATATGATCGGAGGGTTTGCCTTTGGTTCCTCATCGATGTCTCACTCCAACACTGCACGTTGTGAATTACTGGCCCCATTTCATGGCCAGAGAAATTGAGACCCAAGGAGATTGAAATGATGCATCTGAGGGTTTCCATAAGTGAAGGCAGAGCTGGCTTTGAACCCATACTTTTGGAACAACACCCTACTATTCTTTCCACTAGGCAGTATCACCTCCAGCAGTCAGGCTGGGCAGACTTCCATGAAACCCTGAAGGATGTCTTTTAGTGGTTGGCCAAGGTGGCAGAGAAGCCCTCAGCTGGCTTTGGTGTCTATTGATTTTGCAGAATAGCCCTGCGTATATCATTTTTCATGGTGCTCAGAAAAGGTCAGCTCCCGGTGTTGAAATGCTCTGCCTAGAGACAGAAACGTTCAAATTGCATGCCTGGGAGAGAGAAGGATGACCCTAGAGGCAGAGGTCAGGTCAGTATTGCTGAGTTTCATCCTAGAAAAGTAGGCACGCCCTCTGCCTTGGTGGACAGGTGGGAGCTCTGGCTGGGGAAGCGGGGCTGTACCTGTGCCTGCATCCTCTCCGAGAGCCAGGTATTTGAGAGCATCTGTTTTTAAAAGGGCTTATTGTAAGGTGGAGTGAAGTCAGTATGGCCAGCCTCGGGGCAGTGAATCCCAGGAGATCAGGAAATAGCTGTAAGCTCTGAGCCACACATTCCCCTGGGTTATGGTTCAGCTCAGACTCCCTGCTGTCTCACATGGAGCAGCTGCTCCAAGCCTTCATCCTGAAGATCAGTGTGTGTGACGCTGTCCTGGACCATAAGCCCTCAGGTGTGCTCCTCCCCGACCCCTCCTCCCTGGGTGTTTCCATCGCTGCCTACGTCGGTCTATGTCCTCGGGTCCTCCTTGGCTGCACCAAGCCTCCTCTGTTTCTTCCTGACTTTTAGAAGCCCTCTAAAAGCCCTCCAGGCTTCCCTGGTGGCTCAGTGGGAAGGCATCCACCTGCAGTGCAGGAGACGCAGGTTTGATTCCCAGGTCGGGAAGATCCCCTGGAAAAGGAAATGGCAACCCACTTCAGTTTTCTTGTCTAAGAAATCCCATGGACAGAGGAGCCTGGCAGGCTATAGTCCATGGGGTCAAAAAAAGAGTAAAATGCAACTTAGTGACTAAAAAACAGCACGGTTCAATCACATCTCACTTTGAGAAGATCACAGGGAATCCCCTTGAACCTAATCCAAGGCTGGTATACACACCTTTGACATGTGGGAAACGTTAGATGAAGGTTCCTTTCCAAGAAGGAAAGCCCCACTAAATGCCTGTAAACTCTAGGCAATAATTCCATCCAAAACAAAGAGCGGTGGCCTTACTACCAAAAGGGACTGTGCACACCTACATGCCTACCTGATTCTCACCCTGGTGACCGGACTGTTTATTTTAGTTATGCCCTGAAGCCTAGAAATCCTTTTTGCGTTCCCTCCTCTGTTGTCTCATTCATCTGGTATGTCCTTAACTTTAGCAGCAACCTAAGTTCAACACCTCATCACTCCCTTTTACCCTCCATCATGGAAAAAAAGTGAGATGCCCACACTGAAAGCAGATCGGGAATGGAAAATCCCTTTCATGTGTATTTTTAGTCTATTTGTGAGTGAAAATGAAAAAAAAAAAATCATTTCATGCCAAGTTGTTTCAGATTTTTTAAATATCCTGAAATTCACAGGCCCTTAATTATGCATCCATGGTAACTCGAATAGCTTTGGATGGTCCTTTAACCTCCTCTCTGTCAAGAGCCAGAAATATTTCATAAGCTCTGAAAGTAGACGGCTTGTTTCAGAATTAACCATTGATCAACTGTTACCCTGGAGAAGGTAAGTTGGCAGCTACTAACTTCTACACGAATGTGTCCAAAAAGTTCTTCTAGGAGGCACTGACAATGGTAATAACTAATATTTACTGAGGACTCTACAGGCATTGTGCCATTTTATCCACAATAATTGCTTCCAGCAAGTAGAAATGCCTCTCAGTTCAAACCTAGGGGACCTGAGGCTGGAAAAGTTTAAGTGGCTTCCCCAAGGCCACGCAGATAGTGATTGCCAGAGTCAGAACTCAAAGGCAGTTCCAAGTCCTGAGCACGTGGTTATAACCGTCACACTCCACACTGAAATTCTATTCATCTCTGACAACAGACAAGGCTGGACAGAGAGCAGGGCCCAGAAAGAGTCAGAGATGTGTCTTTCAGACCTCAGTGTTCTCTTCAGCAGGTGGCTGCGGCTGCTCTCTCCAGCTCATTCCTTCAGGGCCCACTCCCTGCAGAAACTGTAATGAAATAAGTAGTGTGTGATTTCTGGCATAATATGCTTCCCCTAGGGGCTTCCCAGGTGGCGCTAGTGGTAAAGAACCAGCCTGCCAATGCAGGAAACAAGAGACGTGGGTTTGATCCCTGAGTCAGGACGATCCCCTGGAGAAGGAAATGGCAACCCACTCCAGTGTTCTTGCCTGGAGAATCCCATGGACAGGGGAGCCTGGTGGGCTACAGTGCATGGGGTCACAAGAGTCAGATACGATGGAACAACTACACCCCCACCACCCTCCCTGTAGTCTACAGTCGTTTATTAGGGCCTGGTACTAGTGGCGTGGGGCCTTCGTGGTGGTTCAATGGTAAAGAATACACCTGTCAATGCAGGAGCCTCAGGAGACACGGGTTTGATCCCTGGGTTGGAAAGATCCCCTGGAGGAGGGCATGGCAACCCACTCCAGTATTTCTGGCCTGGAGAATCCCATGGATAGAGGAGCCTGGTGGGCTACAGTCCACCAGGTCTCAAAGAGTTGGACACAGCTGGAGTGACTTAGTAAGCATGCACACACGCATGTTTCCCCTATCAGGCTGGAAAATGCAGGAGGGTGAAGCCTGATCCAGGCCTCACCCCCGATGCCAGTCTGAGACATTACGCAGTGACATGCACAGGTGAGCAAATGCTCACCCTGCTGGCGGGCTCACACACCCCTCTGACAGTTCCCGCAGAGCTCTGCACTTTCCCCACACACCTCTGTGCATCATAACTGCCCCATGATCTCCTCCCCCCACCATCTGACTGCACAGCTTTGAGGACAAAATCATCAGAGAGGTGGGAACCCTGTCTGCTGGAAGTTCATTCTCCCCAGAGCTTAGCCACCTGCTGGCAGGTGGCAGGCCCTCAGTAAACTATTGCTGAAGAAACTCTGCTGTCCTAATGGAAATGAACAAAAAGCACAACACTGCTTGGCTTCCAAACTGGGTCCTATGGTGACAGAAGCATTTTCACATGCCAGACACAGTTTCAATAAAGCAGAATTCTCATACATTTACAAAGGTATAAAATAAGTTTTCTGTGTGTCACTCTCAGATCTTCCCAGCAACCAAATATTATTTCAGTTAAGCAAACTGAGGCCACAAAAGGTTATCACCTGCACAAAGTAGAAAGTGGTGGCATTGGGATTCTTCTCCAGGAACTCCCAAAACTGCGCTTCTCTCACTGTGTCATTGGACATTCAGGTATTATTTCCATTTTCCAGATGAGAAAAGAGGTCAGAGGTAACAGTATACTTGCTAGAGGAACAGTCACATTTTTAAAGAGTATTCAATAAAGAGAGTAATGCTTAATACAAATGCAAGAATTTCCAATGCTAGGCTTTAGATAAAGAGATATATCAGACAACTTAAATTTAATCTCCCAGGGATGTGTTCAGGATAAAACCGCACTTGGTGGTTGGCAGGAAAAAATGAGACTTCTCATCCTGGCCAATGCAGGAGATGTGAGTTTGATCCCTGGATCGAGAAGATCCCCTGGAGGAGGAAATGGCAACCCTCTCCAGTATTCTTGCCTGGGAAATCCCATGGATGGAGAAGAGTGGCAGGCTACAGTCCATGGGGTTGCAAAGAGTCGGTCATGACTGAGCATGCACACACACACACAAGAAAAAAAAAGACATGGAACATTGAATATTGAGTGCAAACCAGTATATTTTGGTTCAGAGCAGATTGAATATTGAGTGCAAGTATATTTTGGATCTAGCTTTATGCCTACGAATGCCACATAGGGAAAGCCTGGCTAATAGCAGTGCCCTGGGGAACTCTGCTAAGCATGCCATGCAATAAGCATATGCACAACGTTGCTGCAGAAAGCGACACACCACAGCCAGCACAAGAGACCTTAGAACAACACTGGACTCCCTGCCAGCCAGAGACCCTCAGCAGAGACCCTCAGGAAGAGGGCCAGAGACCCGCAAGAATACTGCGTCCAGGGTAGGCTGGCGCCAAGAAACCAACCAACCAACAACAGCAACAATAGCAATAAAGCTTGTGAGGACCTCCGGCTGAGGACACCATGACTGTCCACCCAGGGAAGAGCCAGCTGTGGGGAGCACATACCTAACGAGCTCCAATGGAACAGGAGAAACGCACCTGTGGGGGAGGTGGCTCGCAGTGGGCAGGGACACCTGCACTGCCGCCCCCAAGGAAGTGGCCTGCTCTCTGGGGTCCTTATGCCCTGGGTCCTAGGGTGGATTCACAGAGGTAGCTCTATGCAGAGATGTCACAGAAGGATGTTCCAATTGGGGGCGGGGGGCGGGGGGTGGGGGTAAAAAGAATTTCCCTTCAGCCCATAGAATGTTGAAACTCAAAGGGCTTGTTGGCAGCCTACAAGCCAGGGTCCCAGACAATAGACTTGAGAGGCTCCTCCGAGGTGTTCTGGGGGCTGCCGGGTAGAGGTGGAAAGGCCAAACACCTTATTTCAACCAAAGCCTTTCCACTCTTCTTTTAAAAAATTATTTTATATTAGAGTGTAGCTGATTAACAGTGTTGTGATAGGTTCAGGTGAACAGAAAAGGGACTCAGCCATACATACACATGTATCCATTCTCCTCTGAACTCCCCTGCCATCCAGGCTGGCACATAACGTTGAATAGAGTTCCCTGTGCTATACCGTAGGTCTTTGTTGGTTATCCATTTTAAATAAGCAGTGTATACATGTCCATCCCAAACTCCCTATCTTTCCCCAATTCGTCTCCCCGGCAACCATAAGATTTTCTCTAAGTCTGAGTCTGTTTCTGTCTTGTAAATAAATTCATTTGTATCATTTCTTTTTATATTCTGCATATAAGGATATCATATGATGTTTCTCCTTCTCTGTCTGACTTACCTTCCCTCAGTAAGACAATCTCTAGCTCCATCCGTGTTGCTGCAAATGACATTATTTCATTCTAAAACCCTTCCACTCATCTCTTTGGGGCACTAGCTTCCTCATGAAATGTCATTTGATGAAATAGTTCCATGGCCAAGGAAAAGCAAAAGGTTTTGGAAACTGCTGACATAATTTATCTTCCCCAATTTTAAAGATGGTGAAACGGAGACATGGAAAAGGAAAAAGTCCTTCTAAGACCTCATGCCAGTTGGCAACAGGGTCAGCACTGAATCTGAGGTCTTCTAACTCATGCTCTTGGAAGACAGGGGCAATATAAAAAGTGTCAGAGCTAATACATTCTTTAGAAAGGAAAAATCAGCAGGGTTTTATTCCCTGAACAGCTTTAGCGCACACGGGCTGAGCCAAGGAGTCCTCTGTATTAGCGATCTATCGTTACATAACAAATTCCCACAAAATTTGATCGTTTAGAACAACACACGTTAATTATCCTGCAAGTTGCTGTAGGTCAGGATTTCAAGCCCAGCTTAGACGGACGCCCTGCATCATGGTCTCTCGTGAGGCTGCAATCACAAGGTTGGCCAGGATTGGGGTCTCGTCTGAAGGGTCAACTGGGGAATGATTAAAGCTCACTTTTGTGGTTGTTGGCTAGATTCAGTTCCTTCCTAACTGTTGGTCTGAGGCCACCCTGACTTTATTGCCACGTGGACCTCTCCAGCATAGCCTCCAGCATAGCTGCTTCATCAAAGCCAGCAAGAGAGAGAGAGAACTTGCAAACAAGATAGATATCACAATCTTGAGTAGCCTAATGGTGGATGTGACATCACTTTATCTTAGCCATGTTCTACTGATTCGAAGGAAGCCTCTAGCCACCCCACACGCAGCAAGGAATTACACAAGAATGTAAACAGCAGGAGGTAGAAATTGGAGCCAATCCTTTACCTGCTATTCACCTGCTACTGCCTCCATCACTCCAATGTCACCAATGTCTAACAACTTCTTATCAGTAAGTTCATCCAACCCACTTGCTGTCATATGGATGAGCAGTCAGTACTTACGGTAAACACTAGTGTAGACTTTGTCTTATTTAAACTCCTTATCCATTCAATACCAGGTGGAGCATGGTATTGCATTAGATGTCACAGGAGAGCCATGAGTCTTCCTGAATATAAAACCAGGGTAGGATCTTCCAAGGAATGACTTCAAAATGCATTTTACTAAAAGCCAAGACAATTCAAAGTGACCCAAATTGAAACTCACCCATCATCCCCCTTCCCTGACCTGTTTCTCTCTTAGCAGATATTATAATGAAAACTTAACTCTAGGATTAACTCCTTCTCTTTTCCACATTTTTGCGACTATCCCATCATATACCAATTCTGTGGACTCTACCGCCTTGACCTGTAAATCAGTTCACTGCCTCCCACCCTCCCCATCATCATGCTGGCTCAGACTGTGATGTCTCACAGATGGATGACTGCAGCGTTTCCCTGTTACTTCCCAGCCTTCCCTTTCAATCTGTCCCTTAACATTGGATTATAGAAATCAAGATTCCCAGGCATAAAGCTTTTGCCAAATGATTCTCTTTTGGCCACAAAAGAATCCCTAGGAAAGCATCAGTTTTCACCATGATCTGGCACAGGTCTCCAAATGAACCTTGTAACTTCAGCTGTAATCCATGCTTTCCACACCAAGCATTTTGTGCTTTTTATGTTTTTCCAAATGCCATTCCTTCTCTCCCATAACATCCTTCCCTCTGTTTGTTACCTACTCATATTCTTTTGTCAAAATTCAGTTCAGGACCCACCTCCTCTAGACAGAGTGAACGTCCCTTTGCTGGCATCCCATTCCATGGCATGTTTCTATCATCACTTTATCATTATGGAATTCTCGTCTGCTCATAGGTCAACTCTTCCTTTAAAGTTTTAAGAATAAGGATCTATCTAGTTTTTCTAAAATCAAATACAACTGGAATAAAATCCATTGTGTTCCAGATTTGGAACAGAGCATGTTCAGAGAGCCTACAACTTGAACTAGTTTTCATGCTTAGCCCTCTAGGCTCTAAACTGCACAAAGTGATGTCATACTACATGACAGGGGGAAACCAGCCCAGCCCTGAGTCAGGAAACCGTCTCAGGATGCAGACTTTAGGGAATGTCCCTGCTTTCAGAGGTGGCCCCCAGGATCAAAGTTTGCATGGCCTGGGACTTTGAAAAACCAGTACCAAGGACAGAGGAGGCCAGTCTGCTCATAGGTCAACTCTTCCTTTAAAGTTTTAAGAATAAGGATCTGTCTATCTAGTTTTTCTAAAATCAAATACAACTGGAATAAAATCCATTGTGTTCCAGATTTGGAACAGAGCGTGTTCAGAAAGCCTACAACTTGAACTAGTTTTCATGCTTAGCCCTCTAGGCTCTAAACTGCACAAAGTGATGTCATAATACATGACAGGGGGAAGCCAGCCCAGCCCTGAGTCAGGAAACCGTCTCAGGACGCAGACTTTAGGGAATGTCCTTGCTTTCAGAGGTGGCCCCCAGGATCAAAGTTTGCATGGCCTGGGACTTTGAAAAACCAGTACCAAGGACAGAGGAGGCCCGTCTAGGGACCTGAGGCTGAGTCACGAGAGACAGCGGAAAATCTGGCAGCTATAGCAAGGGCCTGTCTACAGCTAGTGGGAGGGGGAGAGGGCAGGGAAGGGATGAAGATAAGAAGTTTCTCTGTCTTAGAGCATGAAGAAATTCACAGCCCAGGGAAAGTGCTGGGTTAGGGTTAAGAGTATGGTTCTGGCATCAGAAAGCTCCAGGTCTGAGTTTGCTATTTGCTCTAAGCCTCGTTTTTGTTTTTTTTTTTTTCATCTTTATTAAAGGCAAAACATTAGTAACACCTACTCCATAAAGTTATTGTGATGATTAAGTGATATAGTGCAACTGCATTGCTTAGCCCAGAAATGCACCCAGTATCAACATCCTATTGTTATTGCTGCTCTTGTTATCTATCACTGAAGTAGTTCTTGGCAATAAGACTGCACTAGGGAAGCAGTTCCCCAAAGTGTGTCTTGTGGGACAGTCTCCTCATGAGGTGCACCTCAAAAAAAGTGTTCCGTACAGACTCAGGCTGAGAGAACAGACTTATGCTGGGGAAGGTGGGGGGGGAGGGATAGTTAGGGAGTTTGGGGTGGATGTGTACACACTGCTGCATTTAAGATGGATAACTAACAAGGACCTACTCACAGGGAACTCTGCTCAATATTACGCGGTAGCCTGGATGGAAGGGTAATTTGGGGGAGAATGGATACACGTATAGGTACGGCTGAGTCCTTTTGCTCTCCAACTGAAACTATCACAACACTGTTAATAGTCTATACTCCAGGATAAAAAAAAAAAAAGTTAAAAAATAAGTTTAAAAAGTGTCTGTGGCCAAAAGAGTGGAGAACACTTGACACTGTCCTGTTCTTGGAAATTCATGGCTCATATGTTCATTCAATGCGTAATTCCAAGGGCTAGAAATACAACAGAAGACAAGACACGGGAGGTGCTTTTTTTCGTGGAACTTATGGTGAAAGAGGTAGGCGAAAAAAAGGAAATCAAACTTATAGGATGGTCTCCAGTAGATGCTTGCTGCTGCTGCTAAGTCGCTTCAGTCGTGTCTGACTCTGTGCGACCCCATAGATAGCAGCCCACCAGGCTCCCCCGTCCCTGGGATTCTCCAGGTAAGAACGCTGGAGTGGGTTGCCATTTCCTTCTCCAGTGCATGAAAGTGAAAAGTGAAAGTGAAGACATTCAATTGTGTCTGACTCTTAGCGACCCCAGGGACTGCAGCCCTCCAGGCTCCTCCATCCATGGGATTTTCCAGGCAAGAGTACTGGAGTGGGGTGCCATTGCCTTCTCCAAGATACTTGCTAAGAAGTCTAAAACGAGGCAAGGGATCAGACAACAGCTGGTGGTGAGGGGGGCTTGTTCTTTTAACTAGGATAAGACATGGAGATGATCTTTGAGCAGAGATCTGAATGCAATGAGGAAATGAGCTCTGTAGGCAGTGGTGAAGAGTTAGGATTTTATTCATTGTGATAGGAAGCCAGCAGGAGATTTAAGGTAGAAGAGTGCATGAGGTGAGACATTTTGTAGCAGTTAATGTTCAGCTTCATTTAACCCAGTACCTTCAGACTTATATGAACACAAACACCCTTTCCCACTCTCAGACCTGGGGCTTTCTGATGCCAAAGCCATACTCTTAACCCTTACCGAGCCCTTAAGCCTTAGCCCAGCTACCTAAGAACGTCTTGGAACATAGTCTGGTAAACACCGCATTGGCGTACCAGGCTTCATAGATTTTAAAAGGACTGTAAATCTGCTCTCTAGATCTATAGTAAAAAGCCAAACAAACTCAGGCTGAAACAGGCAAGCTCAGAGTGGGAAAACTGAGCTCCAGAGGTGGAAACAAGCAGAGCGTCACTCTAATTAGCAGCTCTTTTTGGCTAAGATGGTCAGTGAGCACAGCCAGGCTTTAGCAGACTCTGGAACTCCATCTCAGGCCAAATAAAACTTGCCAACATCTGTCTAGCATCTAACAAGCATTTGCAAACAATACACCTTGGCTTAAGCATTCTAGAGGTGGAGACAAGCAGAGCGTCACTCTAATTAGCAGCTCTTTTTGGCTAAGATGGTCAGTGAGCACAGCCAGGCTTTAGCAGACTCTGGAACTCCATCTCAGGCCAAATAAAACTTGCCAACATCTGTCTAGCATCTAACAAGCATTTGCAAACAATACACCTTGGCTTAAGCATTCTCCAAGGCGAGTGGGGAGGAGGGTTATGAAATTGAGGTCCAGCCAGACGCTCTGAAAGACAGGTCAAATATTTCTGCGCTTACACACGGACAGCCACCAGCTTGCTGTCGAAGCTCTGGGAAATGGAAGCTGACAGTGTCTGCTCCCCTTATCTAGAAGTGCTAATTTCATTTTCACCTTATATGAACTGCAGGATGTTTCTTGGTGCATTACCCAGAAATGGTTGGAAACATGTATTTTAGAGTTGCAAATCAGGGTCCAAAAATGCCTTTGCCTTTTCTTTCAGTCGCTGAACCTCCCTGAGTCTACATTTAATTTCTAAATAGGTCTATTAATACCTGTCTCACCAGGTTGTCATGACAAATGACAAGATAAATGATTACATGTTTTTAAAAAGCAGCTAGGATAAGGCTTGGAACAAAATAGGTATAGAGTTGTCTTCCCCAGTGGCTCAGTGGTAAAGAATCTGCCGGGGAAATGGCAACCCACTCAAGTATTCTTGCCTGGAGAGTCCCATGGATGGAGGAGCCTGGAGGGATGCAGTCCATGGGGTCACACAGTGTCGGACACGACTGAAGTGACTAAGCAGAAGCAGCAGCAGCAGGCTTCCCCAGTGGCTCAGCGGTAAAGAATCTGCCTGCTAATGCAGGAGATACAGGTTCGATCCCTAGGCTGGGAAGACCCCCTGGAGGCGGGCATGGCAACCACTCTGGTATTCTTGCTGGGAAAATCCCATGGACAGAGGAGCCTGGCAGGTTAGGTTACAGTCCATCGGGTCGCAAAGAATTGGACACAGCTGAAGCTATTGAACATGCATGCATGCAGGCTTTCAACAAAATGTTAGTTTCCTTCCTGCCCATTTCAATCTGTATTTGCTTTTATAATAAGGTCATCACTTATTAACTAATTGCTATATTCCAGCAAGCATCAGGAAACTAGATACTGTCTAGGGGAGCTTCGACAGCACCAGGAAACTGGGGTGACAGCCTATTTTGTAAATAAAGTTTTACTCGAACACATCCATGCTCACTCATTTATGTCATGATTAGGGCTACTTTACTATTGTAGAGTTGAATAGTTGTGACAGACCATCTGGCTGCAAAGCCAAACACATTTACTGTCTACTCAAACATATTTACTTATGAAAAAGTTTATTGATTAGTCAGTGTGTTAAATTTATACATGTAATTTCCAATCACTACAATGCTGAAAATTGGATATATTATATTTATACAAATGAAAAAATTGAAGCAGAAATAAAGGTTCATCTAGTAAGTCTTCCTCCAAGAACATGAAGCCAAATTCTATACCTAAAGGACGCTTAGAAAAATGATAGAAAAGTTATTCATTTGTATGATCCAGCCTTGATTTGCTCCTGACTACCTCTGACTTTTATGTCTCTCAGGCTAAATTTCTTAACCTTTTGGCTACTGTTTTTGCTCAGCTGCTAAGTTGTCACCAACTCTTTGCAACCCCATGGACTGCAGCACACCAGGCTTCCCTGTCCTTCACTATTGCCTGGAGTTTGTTCAAACTCATGTCCATTGAGTTGGTGATGCCATCCCACCATCTCATCCTCTGTCGCCCCCTTCTCCTTCTGCCCTCAGTCTCTCCCAGCATCAGGATCTTTTTCCAATAAGCTGGCTCTTCACATCAAGTGGCCAAAGTATACGCTGAACTAAATGATCCTGTATGGAAAGTTTCCCTCCCCCACCCGCTCTGTTTCCTTATTTATCTATCGGTCCGTTTGTTCATATAAGTCCATTCTTTCAAAAATGAGAGCTGTAATTTCTGGACCCTCTAAAATGCTCTCATGTCTTAACTAATATGTTAGAAGTCATACTTTTTCTTTTGAGAAAGTGCATAGCATAAGGCCCAAGCTTCCATCCAGGAGAGATTTTTAAGCTCCCCTGTCTGCTACTTCTCACTTTATCTCCCTCGCACTTACTCACTTTCTCTCCAGGCCAGACACATGGAGAATAGGCTGTTTCCAGGGACTTTGGAGACTGGCCTGAGACATAGATACTATAGCGCATTTGGCTTTGTGCCTCCCCTTCCAGTTCAAAACTGTCTAAGAGTGATGTGTGCCCCACATCCCAGTATCACCTTCCCAAATGGTCCCATTTTAGAATTTCAGTGACTCTTTTATATCAACGATGGTGGAGATCCTGCTGATATTTATTGCATGAATACTAAATCATTAAACTGAACAATGGATCTTGTTGAGAAAGATAACATAGCAATGGCAGAAAAAGCCTAGGCTTTGGAATTGTAGGTAGGTGAAGTCGCTCAGTCGTGTCCGACTCTTTGCGACCCCATGGACTGTAGCCTACCAGGCTCCTCCATCCATGGGATTCTCCAGGCAAGTATGCTGGAGTGGGTTGCCATTTCCTTCTCCAGAGGATCTTCCCGACCCAGGGATCGAACCCAGGTCTCCCGCATTGGAGGCAGACGCTTTAACCTCTGAGCCACCAGGGAAGCCCTTGGAATTGTAAGACTCAGCTATTTATTCCGAGTCAACTAATTACTGACCGGCAACTTATTTAACCTTCTCAAATCTTCAGTTCTCTCTCTTGTTTTTTAAAGTTGATTTATTATTCATTCATGGCTTCATTGTCACATGCGGGCTTCTCTCTAGTTGTGGTACGCAGACTCCAGAGCATGTGGGCTCATTATGTGGTGCACAGGCTTAGGTGCTCTACAGTGTGTGGGATCTTAGTTCTCTGACCAGGGATCAAACGTGCGTATCCTGCATTGGAAAGCCAGTCCATAAGCACTGGATCACCAGGGAAGTCCTTAAGCCTTCAATTCTCTTAACAGTAAAACACAAACAGTGCTTCCTAAGTGATAAGGTTGGTGTCAAAGTTAAATGGCCTCGCTAATGTTCCTGGCACTGGACAAATGATCAGTTGCTAGAGAGGCTCCATCCTGGAGCTACACACTTATCTTGGACCAGCCATCATTGGGTATGTCATTACTCTCATCTAACATGCAAGGAAATGAAAGAGGAGAAGGTTTAGGATTGCTTCCAAATCTGCACTTTCCCCACTCTGTGCCATCAAACGTATGACACACTTCAAACAGAATAATCAAGTAAGTTTGCGAAACACTATGGATGTTCCCTTTCTTGGAGATTTCAGATAAACACAAACATATGAAAGACCCTAGAAGATCCTGAAGTAAAGAAGCTGGCGCTAATTTGTTTGGTTTAAAACAACATTTTCCAAGCAGGTTGAATTAGGAATCTCTTCTCTTTGCGTTAATAACTGTCAACATGTTGTAAATAACACTCTAGAAAAGGCTGCTTAAAGTTACCCAGCTAGATTAAACTCAAGGCAAGGGTTGGAAATAATCTCTATTTTTCAGGTCTTGTGAAGCTTCTCCTGTTCTCTGTGTAAATCATAAAGCTCTTTCATTGCCAGTAATTATTCTGGACCTTTATCACTGAGTCCTTTTGCAATTAGTCGTTTTAACTCAGTCATGCAAACCACTCCTGGACATCATTAAAGGAAAGCTGCAGAGCCAATGGTTAGGAATGGAGTCTCTGACTTGATGGCAGTCTACCCGAATTAAACTCCTGTTTCCCCTTTTTGCTTTGTGACCTTGAGCTGTGCGAGCCTGTTTCCTTATCTATAAACTGAGGAAAATAAAGTCAGTCACTTCAAAGGTCTTGGAGAAGATTCAATAAGATAATCCACATAAGACACTTTGTGCAGTTCCTGGCTCAGATGTGTTCAATCAATCTTAGTTATTATTGCAGCATTTAAATCTCCCCTTTTTTGAGAAAGAAAAAGTAGACAATGAAGGTATGTCTGCCTTGCCTGGGCTCATACTCATTAATTACTACAGTAGTTTGAGTTTTTTTTCTGAGAGTCTAGTTTCCTGCTTCTAGTCTTAGAGGCATATTTCCATTTCAGGAGTCAACTTTCATCAAAATGTATCAAACATTATTGAAGCTGATTCATACTTTTATAATCGTCAGTGACTCCATCTGGCACAGGCAGATGGAGTCCTCTGACACAGGCATCAGTCAAGCTGCATTCCATCCATTTAAGTATCAGCAGATAGAGTTGGAAAAGATTGCCAAAGCTAGGTAGTCTTGCTATGCCAAATATTTGCACATGTACTAACACCAGCCCCCACTTGTAGACCCATGGCAGACATTGCTAATCCATCACAATACCTTTTTCCCTTGAGTTCAAACATGGCCATAGAATCTTTCTCAAAGAGGCTCCAGGCAGCCATTATCAGCTGATTGAAATTGACACATAAACTGAAACTTGTCATCTCAAACCGGATTCAGCCTCTTAACCAATGCTTGAGTGACCTCTACAATATTATTATTTATTTTTTTTTAAAATATGTTCAGTGTTGTAGAGCTTCCTAATAGGAGAGGACAAGAAGGAAAAGGAGAGACAAGGAGAATAAATACTAACATCTGGGTAGCACTTATTATTAATACACCAAGCATTTATAACTCCTTATCACACTCTGTCTCCAAAAACCCTGGAAAAATCTTTATGCTACACTGAATAAGCCACAGTTCAGAAAAGTTATAGGACTTTGTCAAGGGCTCCCAGCAGGTAAACAATTTGATTTCAGATCTTCCTAACTGAAAAGACAATTTCCTTCTCTCTCCCAACATAATTCCCCTTAAGAGTTTCCATATCCCCTCTCAAGGCTCCATCTCTGGCCTTGGGTTGCTGATAACAAGTTGACAAAGGCCACCGTGTTATGCAGCTCTTTTTAGAAAAGTCTCTTTTTTTAGGGTTGAGTTATGAGTCCATCTATAACCTGCCCTTCCTAGATAAATCTCTTTATTTTTGTACCTTGCTCAAGAGTTCAGGAACCCACTTTCCCATACTTGTGCAAGAGTCAATGAGATTTCTTAAAATTCTGGATGAAAGCCGAAACAGAGGAGGTCATTGTTCCACTGGGAAATGAATTCAAATCTATTTTTGAAACCGTTTTCCAGAATTTTATAGGAACCTATATTGTTGCCACGTGGTCAGACCCACATTTTTTTTTTTTTTTTTTTTTCTCTAGGCAAAGAAATAGGACAGAGAAAGCAAGTGCTCTGCAGAATTTTTATTTCAAAAATTGAAACCAGACCATACCAGGGCAGTTTGTGGTCTGAATGTATCAATGGATCTAGTCATATTTCATCTGAGCTTTTCTTAGGTATACTAAACCACAAGTATGAATCTCATTATTGTGTCTGGGTGGAACTACTTTATGGATTAAGATTTGTGGGTTAACTTGGTTGGTAATGAAACGTATGTTCAAGGGATGGGAGGGAGGAAGCCACGAAGCACTTCCAGTGCTGAGGCCAAACTCTAAAGAAAGAAACGCTCAGGACGCGGCAGGGGTGGGGGGCGGGAGGCATTCTTAATATTGGCCGTGTGACTGGGCTCTAAAAAAATGAAATCCAAAATTAGGTTCAGCAGAAATATTGCCGAATCAGCAGCGGACTACACGTCGCTAGAACAAAAGAGACCCTAGAATTGAAACCAGACACGACTCCCTGCTTCCCAGGAGAGTCTGCAGCCCCCAGAGTGGCTATGACTTGCCCACAGCGATTGGCAGAAGCGTGGCCCCCAGCTCAGGGTGTAGCTTTTCAGTCTACGGCATGTGCTACTATGTGGCCCCAGGAGAGCCTCCGATCTCCAGGAGCTTAAAAATAAATAATGAAAATTCAAAACACAAAACGAGAGAGAGTGTGACCTAAATTTAACAAATAACACTACAATAAGACTGGAAGGATTCCTAGGAACCCAGGATGCTGCCTTTGCATTGAAATCAGAGTTTTACACTATCTTACAGGCCTGGTGAAGTCCACCTCCTGCCAAAAGTCCAGCTGAGTGTACTTCAGTCAGACAGAAGTCAGGCAGTACTGGGGCCTCCAGAACTCTTGAGGTATTGATTAGAATCCCATAGGAAAGAGGTCTGTCTTGGATATTTTTTGTAACACTTGTGCTTATGGCATCTGGCACATAGAACTGATACAAACTCAGTGAATAGCCGAATGAGCAAAATGAACTAATTCCAGGAGTGGAGCTATAATGAATTCCTCGATACATCGTGCCTTAAAAGAGATCACAGGAGAGCCAATTACATTAAGGCCATTATGAAATAAAGATTATCTGTTCATTAATTCCACGAAAATAAGCATCAGCTAACTGTATATAAGCTCAAATCAAGAAATATATTTAGCTACATGTTATTCAAATATAATTATACTGTGCATTTATGATATTCAGAACACAATACTTGGTGTTGGGTATTAAGAGATGAAGGACACAGATATGGTTCCTGCCCTTGTGGGGCTTGCAGTATACATACAGTCTAGCTGTTTGGAGATGAACTGCTTAGTTGAATGTAAGTACAAGATAGAATCTGCTTATTGCTCTAAAAGAGGAAGATACACATATATGATAAAGCTACCCAAATCATTTTTAGAATGACATGTGACAGAAATAATATCAGATCAATACTCAGAGAATTCAGAAGAGGAAAAAAAGTTACCTGAGAAAGCTTCTAATAATAGATGATGTTTTTTGGAGCTGGATGTTGAAGGATAGAGAAATGTGCCTGCTTAGATGAGAACAGGACTACTGAGGAGACTTCAAGGCATCTGCAATCCTTCCTCGGTGATAACTGAGCTTGACAGCATCTCCAACGTGGCTGTCAGCATGCTTTGCTTCTACAGAACTGGCAGGTTATGTGGCATCTTAAGGCCCCAATCCCAGGATACTGATAGTATTCCCTCCTTGAGCCAGGTGTTTGGAAGTTATATAGACAGAGCTTGGGTTTGGTCTTGAATCATAACTCCTTTCCTTGGCCCAACACAAAAGACTTTATAAGACGGTGGCTCAGAGCACTTACTTTGGACTTGGATGGATCCATGTTCAAGTCCTGACTCCACTACTTAATGAATATCTGAACTGGCATAGCCACTTAATTGTCCTCTGACTCAGTTTCCTCATCTGCAAAGTGAGAATAAACATACCACCTCATATCACTTTGTAAGAATTTAAACTGGAGATTTAAAATGCTTGGTACAAGCTCTGGCAATTAAGCACTCATTGAATGATAGTTTATTACATTTTATTATCATTGTCATCATTTCAATCTTGTCTTGATCTTACAAGGCCTCTTCAATTGGTATTTGGGGATCCTAAGCACTTCCTCCTCCAGGAAGTCCTCTGTGAACTTCCAAGCTCAGAGTGACACCTCTTCTCTCAGTCCCTTAATTCATACTATCACTGCTACTGAACCTTGTGATCTAATTCCTGAGATTTCTGGAAACAGAGAAGAAGTCCTTATGCTGCTTAGTTTTCCCAGCACCCAACAACACATCATGAGGCACACTGTAAGGAAACCGCAGGTAGCTCCTGAAAGAGGCTTAACATTTCTACTCCTGCTACTGGCTTAGAGTGTGCTGGGACACTTAAGAATATCACACATATTCAATCCACAGTACAAGGATTTAAAGTCAAGTCTTCCAATGAAATGTGACTATCAATAAATAATCATTGTAAATGCATAAAAAATAAAGTCGATTCTTTCATGACCTTTCCAGAGGAAACTATAAGCTTTTTGACAACAGAGAACATGCTTATCTTCTTCACTTTGTATCCCTCATGCTTAACTCAGGGCTTGGCATATGGTAGGTACTTAATAAAGGCATACTAAAAAGATATATGATTGGATGGATGAATGGATGGATGGCAATTGAAGAAATCCTACAGGACCAAGAAATCTAAACCTCTCAATACAGATGCGCCCTAAGATCCCATTGCAGATCTTTCTGGGGACCATTACGGTGACCTCAGACTAAAAATCACTAGAAGTCTTTGTTGACGCCCTCCCAAGGGTCTCAGCAAATAGGTAAACCTTAATCAAATTCATTGACAAAATAGGTAGGCTATCTGGGATTTAATGTTTGCCTTACACTAATAGCCAGTGAAACTCCCAATACTTTGGCCACCTCATGCGCAGAGCTGACTCACTGGGAAAGACTCTGATGCTGGGAGGGATCGGGGGCAGGACGAGAAGGGGACGACCGAGGATGAGATGGCTGGATGGCATCACAGACTCGATGGACATGAGTCTGAGTGAACTCCGGGAGCTGGTGATGGACAGGGCGGCCTGGCGTGCTGCGATTCATGGGGTCGCAAAGAGTCGGACACGACTGAGCGACTGAACTGAACTGCATAGCCAGTGACCCTCTTTGGGTGTTTAGGTCCAGGCATTCTCTTTCACGGCATGTGTTACTTTTACTCAACTCCTTGTGGCTGCCTGAAGTGTCTAGATAACCGGGAAGCGGAGCGCCAAGGAAGTGTGCAGGCCTCGATTAGCAATGTGCCACGGACACGCCAAGGCTGTGCGTGGTGCCTCGGATTTGCCACCAAGGACGCGGTGATCTGCTCAGTTGCCTCCAAGCCTTCTGAAATCTGATTTAGCTTCTCTAATCCAGTGTCTGTTTGTGTCTATGGAAAGTACTGAAAATCTGAGCCAAACGTTTCCCGTCAGAAGCAGTGTCTTGAAAAACTGAACCACAGGCAGCCTGTTGTGGAGAAAGCCTGGCTGAGCAGCCCGGCCAGCCATCCCAGAAGCAGCACCGCCTCTCGGCCAAGCCCTGCCGGCAGAGAGCCCCACCCTGGGGTCGCGGGCTGGCTTTTCTCGCTACTGAATGAGAATACGTAGGTGAGGAGGAAAACCAGGACGACAGACCCCGCCTCCTCTTCTCCTAAGGATTTCAGCGTGTCTCTGTCACTTGGCAAACTGACATATTGCGAATTATGCATTTCCATGGAAAAAGCAAACAGTGGGCATGAGGTGGCTCCCCAAAATTCTCTCAGGAATCCCTCGTCCTTCAGAGACTAGCCTTCCACAAACTGCCTTCTCCAAACAAAAGACGCAAGTCACCACACAATAACAACACACCAGCAACTAAGACCTTCTTCCTCTCGCCCACTGTCCTAAATATTTCCATGTGTTATCCCATTTGATCTCACTTTTTTCTCACTTTCAGTTGAAAGAACTTTATTGTGGGGTTCTTATGAGTATTGCCATCTTATAGACAAGAAAGCTGAGGCTTGTGTGTGTGTGTGTGTGTTCATCATGTCCAACTCTTTGCCATCCCATGGACTGGCATCCCACCAGGCTCCTCTGTCTATGGAATTCTCCAGGCAAGAATAATGGCGTGGTTGGCCGTTTCCTACTTCAGAGGATCTTCCTGACCCGGGGATGGAACCTGTGTCTCTTGCCTCTCCTCCACTGGCATTCTCTACCACCGCGCCACTTGGGAAGCCCCAGGTTGAAGCTCACAGAGGCAGTATTACACATCTAAGGTCAAAGCCACTAGATGGAGTCATATGCAGTCGCCCCTATCCAACCATATTTGACCTTGAAACTGACAATTCCATTAGATTCAAATTAACAGCCAGTGGCAGGACCAGAATCCATAGTAATTGACTGATTCTAGAGTGGATATTCTCGAAAACTGCACAGACTCTCCTTGGAGATTCGTCAGTTTTAGCATCTATCATTCTTCCCTGTAAGTATCTGTTTATCTGTTTCCTTTCCTGAGCTGTGAGCTCTCTGAGAACAGGAACTATCCATCACTGGCCTCTGAAACACCTGACTACCTCTTGAGCTGCCCCATAGCCTGATCTTAATCATCATTCAACTCCTCTGTTGAATGCAAGAATGAATGGTTTTAAAAGCAATTTAATTCCCAGGGCTGTGCAATGATTGCTAGCCTCACAATTATCCTAACTGGGTCCCAGCTATGCACCACCGTACTACCCAAATGGATAAGTGCTTCTCAGTGCTGGGACTCCCACACCTAGGCCTTGGAGGGCTTTTGGTTTGGCAAGCAGTGTCTGCTCAATTCCTTTAAGACACAGGTTGTACTGGACTCCCTCAAGTGGAAGGATCAGATGTCCTCGGAAAAAAATCCACACTTCAGGCTGTTTCTTGGCTCCTCTCTCTTCCTGACACAGTCCAAGAAGGAATTTATGGATGTTGGGAAGGACAAGGGGTGAGGAATTTCTAGAACCTTCAAGAACGCCCATGTAAGCAGCTCCATGCTTAACTGGCTGTGCACAATAAAATTCTCTTTCCTGTAAGCAGGAAGAAAAATGTGATCTGCCTCAGGTGTTGCCAAAATGATGTGGAAAGAAATTCATCTGGATTTTTAAACCATCAGGAATCTTCCTTGTTCCCCCAAGCCCAGGCTATTTGACGTAAATGCCTAAGTCAACAAGATAAATATATTCTGTGAATATATTCTTCACTAAGAGTGAAGTCATAAGTATTCTGAAATATGATTCTAGCCGGTTGGAAGTTTTATCTTTGTCTAGAAATGAAACTGTTTATTCTCCAGCTGTGACCCGGAAAAAATTCAAAGATAGTTGACTCCTTCATCTAAGCAGTGGTCTTTGTCCTGTGATGAAGTGCCTAAAAATAACTGTTAGTTTATTTCATGCTGTTTCCAAAAGGTTAGCTATCAAACAGCTCTGCTGGGGCACCTCAGAATATGCGATCATAAACCAAAAAACTCCTGGGACGTGGCTGCCATGCCCACACCGTGGTTTCCCCATATACTGCACGCAGTGGTACCCCAGAGTAATGCTCCAAATAAAAACCTATAATGCTGAAACTTGGAAACATCATCCTATACTGACAACATCTAATAATAAAGACACTAAAACAGAATTAATTTTTATCTTCCATCAGTGATAAAATCCTGACATATTAACACTCGCTCCCCCCCAAAAAAGAGCCTTCAAGGCCATTGTTTTCATCTTTTTTTTTCCTTTTTTTTTTTTTTTTTCTTTAACAGCAGGCACCATAAGTGTGCCAGGAATTTGCAGACCAAGGGACCAAATACAGAAGCCTATGTTTTGCCTAATCGGCATAGATGACACTGAGCAGTTAGGCATCTGGCCTTAAAAAGATACAGCAGTGCTCATCCAGCTCAGTGCCAGCCCTTCACGTTGACCATTACTGCTCTCCTTGCTGGTTCTGTCAACTCCATGTGCCCTCTTCCTTCCACTCCTGCACACATCTTACACACCCCCGTGGAACCAGGATGTCAGTATTCCGTGCGTGTGAGCGCACTTCGGCCCGCATCAGGGAGTCGCGCAGGGAAGCTGCCGCTGCAGCTGCCGTCTTCCTTTGCCTCCTCCTCACCCATGCATTCCTTGTCTTTTCTCATGCTGCTCCCACTTTCCAGACACCTAATCAAGAAAGGTGGCTGGGCGAGGAGCAAATTCAATCCACCTACTCAAGTGCATCCAACCACTTTTTGGAATCCCACCCAACCTTCAGGCTCATCTCAGGTGCTACCTCTTCTAAGGCGTCTTTTTTTCAGCCCCTCAAAAAAATGTAGTCACCCTCCACTTTGAAACTTAACAGACTCAGGCTAACAGATCTCCTTTATTACCATTATATCATAATCAGAGCCATGCTGTAACACCCCGATGCTCCCGTGCCTTCTGAATGCAAACTTTCTCATCTGCTGCCTACCTGACCAGTGTCATTACTGTTGTTTCTGTGACCATTAGGTACTATATTAAGTACCTACTATGAGCCAGGCACATGCTAGTAGCTTTAAGTACACCTTCTCTTATTATCCTATCTCTATGAGATAGGCAGATATATGGGGGCTTCCCTGGTGGCTCAGAGGGGAAAGCATCTGCCTGCAATGCAGGAGACCCAGATTCGATTCCTGGGTCAGGAACATCCCCTGAGGAAGGAAATGGCAACCTACTCCAGTACCCCTGCCTGGAAAATCCATAGCCTTGTAGGAGATGAGGCAAGTGATACTTAGAGGGGGAAGTGAATGGCCACAGGTATCAGCTACTAAGTGGAAGACTTGGATTCTAACATAGGTCTATTTCTCTGCAAAGACCAGACTCTTTCTCCCATACTAGCTCCTTCATTGATAGAACTCTCCAGACAACTGAAGGAAGTGGACTGAGTANATAGCCTTGTAGGAGATGAGGCAAGTGATACTTAGAGGGGGAAGTGAATGGCCACAGGTATCAGCTACTAAGTGGAAGACTTGGATTCTAACATAGGTCTATTTCTCTGCAAAGACCAGACTCTTTCTCCCATACTAGCTCCTTCATTGATAGAACTCTCCAGACAACTGAAGGAAGTGGACTGAGTACCCAAAAAAGTCTGGAGCAAGGCATTGCAGAGTCAACAGAAGCGGGAGAGCATGGGTTGATCTTGACCAGCTCTACCAGCTCCCAAGAGAAGCGGGAGGCTGGGCAGGACAAGATGTTAGACAGTCAGAGTGGTTCCTGGCCAAGTTATCTTTGGTTTGATTTGAGAAGAATCTCATGGAGCACTTGGGGCTGTAACATATGCAGAAAGAAAAAGAAAAAACACCTTGTATTGCAAGTGTAGGAGGGGGACAGGATGATAACCTGGGGCAAGGTCTATGTCCTTTCAGATTCAAGGAGGACAATAGCCAAAAAGACCACATATGTATCCAGGTACATATACTTGTACCTGGATATGTTTGAAACCTCAAGTGGAAGGATCAGATGTCCTCGGAAAAAAATCCACACTTCAGGCTGTTTCTTGGCTCCTCTCTCTTCCTGACACAGTCCAAGAAGGAATTTATGGATGTTGGGAAGGACAAGGGGTGAGGAATTTCTAGAACCTTCAAGAACGCCCATGTAAGCAGCTCCATGCTTAACTGGCTGTGCACAATAAAATTCTCTTTCCTGTAAGCAGGAAGAAAAATGTGATCTGCCTCAGGTGTTGCCAAAATGATGTGGAAAGAAATTCATCTGGATTTTTAAACCATCAGGAATCTTCCTTGTTCCCCCAAGCCCAGGCTATTTGACGTAAATGCCTAAGTCAACAAGATAAATATATTCTGTGAATATATTCTTCACTAAGAGTGAAGTCATAAGTATTCTGAAATATGATTCTAGCCGGTTGGAAGTTTTATCTTTGTCTAGAAATGAAACTGTTTATTCTCCAGCTGTGACCCGGAAAAAATTCAAAGATAGTTGACTCCTTCATCTAAGCAGTGGTCTTTGTCCTGTGATGAAGTGCCTAAAAATAACTGTTAGTTTATTTCATGCTGTTTCCAAAAGGTTAGCTATCAAACAGCTCTGCTGGGGCACCTCAGAATATGCGATCATAAACCAAAAAACTCCTGGGACGTGGCTGCCATGCCCACACCGTGGTTTCCCCATATACTGCACGCAGTGGTACCCCAGAGTAATGCTCCAAATAAAAACCTATAATGCTGAAACTTGGAAACATCATCCTATACTGACAACATCTAATAATAAAGACACTAAAACAGAATTAATTTTTATCTTCCATCAGTGATAAAATCCTGACATATTAACACTCGCTCCCCCCCAAAAAAGAGCCTTCAAGGCCATTGTTTTCATCTTTTTTTTTCCTTTTTTTTTTTTTTTTTCTTTAACAGCAGGCACCATAAGTGTGCCAGGAATTTGCAGACCAAGGGACCAAATACAGAAGCCTATGTTTTGCCTAATCGGCATAGATGACACTGAGCAGTTAGGCATCTGGCCTTAAAAAGATACAGCAGTGCTCATCCAGCTCAGTGCCAGCCCTTCACGTTGACCATTACTGCTCTCCTTGCTGGTTCTGTCAACTCCACGTGCCCTCTTCTTTCCACTCCTGCACACATCTTACACACCCCCGTGGAACCAGGATGTCAGCATTCCGTGCGTGTGAGCGCACTTCGGCCCGCATCAGGGAGTCGCGCAGGGAAGCTGCCGCTGCAGCTGCCGTCTTCCTTCGTCTCCTCCTCACCCGTGCATCCCTTGCCTTTTCTCATGCTGCTCCCAGTCTCCAGACACCTAATCAAGAAAGGTGGCTGGGCGAGGAGCAAATTCAATCCACCTACTCAAGTGCATCCAACCACTTTTTGGAATCCCACCCAACCTTCAGGCTCATCTCAGGTGCTACCTCTTCTAAGGTGTCTTTTTTTCAGCCCCTCAAAAAAATGTAGTCACCCTCCACTTTGAAACTTAACAGACTCAGGCTAACAGATCTCCTTTATTACCATTATATCATAATCAGAGCCATGCTGTAACACCCCGATGCTCCCGTGCCTTCTGAATGCAAACTTTCTCATCTGCTGTCTACCTGACCAGTGTCATTACTGTTGTTTCTGTGACCATTAGGTACTATATTAAGTACCTACTATGAGCCAGGCACATGCTAGTAGCTTTAAGTACACCTTCTCTTATTATCCTATCTCTATGAGATAGGCAGATATATGGGGGCTTCCCTGGTGGCTCAGAGGGGAAAGCATCTGCCTGCAATGCAGGAGACCCAGATTCGATTCCTGGGTCAGGAACATCCCCTGAGGAAGGAAATGGCAACCTACTCCAGTACCCCTGCCTGGAAAATCCATAGCCTTGTAGGAGATGAGGCAAGTGATACTTAGAGGGGGAAGTGAATGGCCACAGGTATCAGCTACTAAGTGGAAGACTTGGATTCTAACATAGGTCTATTTCTCTGCAAAGACCAGACTCTTTCTCCCATACTAGCTCCTTCATTGATAGAACTCTCCAGACAACTGAAGGAAGTGGACTGAGTACCCAAAAAAGTCTGGAGCAAGGCATTGCAGAGTCAACAGAAGCGGGAGAGCATGGGTTGATCTTGACCAGCTCTACCAGCTCCCAAGAGAAGCGGGAGGCTGGGCAGGACAAGATGTTAGACAGTCAGAGTGGTTCCTGGCCAAGTTATCTTTGGTTTGATTTGAGAAGAATCTCATGGAGCACTTGGGGCTGTAACATATGCAGAAAGAAAAAGAAAAAACACCTTGTATTGCAAGTGTAGGAGGGGGACAGGATGATAACCTGGGGCAAGGTCTATGTCCTTTCAGATTCAAGGAGGACAATAGCCAAAAAGACCACATATGTATCCAGGTACATATACTTGTACCTGGATATGTTTGAAAATAGAAGGTACAAAATTAGTGCACATACATACTTGTTTATGTTACTGAAAAGGAGTCATCTTCTCTCGTCTCCTGGCACCTGTATGTGAGGTACACATAATTGTATTATAATAACATAGGAGACTTAACAACTATCCTAACTTTCTTTTTCAGACTTTCTTTGACCTCTCTAAGCTTCAGTTTCCTCATTTGTACTATGGGCTTAATATTACCAAGCAGACTTCTAACTAGAACTGGGTGAACAGAACTTCCTACAGTGATGGAGTTGGTCCTTAGCCACATTGTCTGATATCGTGGCCACTCGTCACATTGCCATTAAGCACTTGAAATGTGAGTAGAGCCACTGAGGATGGAATTTTCAGTTGTATTTGATTTTAATAACCACTTGTGGCTAGTGACCTCCATACTGAACAGTGCAGCTCTAGACCAATGAAATTAAAAGAATTTTCTTTCTCTTAACCCTTTTCTCTCATGAAGAAATCTTTAAGGTACTTTTGTTGTTGTTGCCATTTTTCTCCAGATGAATCATGCTTAAGAAGTTAACAGGAAAGGAGGCATCTAAAGAATCACCAGCACAATCACAACAGTTAATCTGGCTCCAACGTTTTCTTTTGATAAAAATAGAAAGCAGAGTATGATCCACATGTATATTTTTCTGCATTTAGCATTATATGCCAAGACAGGTTACAGAGCATGGCAACATGCATGGCTTGGGTAGAGCACTTTGTCCTGGATGTGTGACCCCAAGAATCTAAGGATTGAGGCAATACAAAGGCTGTGTGTCTTGCTGCAACCCTCCTTGGCAAACAGCTCCTCTAGTCTTTAGGCCATAGAAGACAGAACATAGATGACTTGAGAGATGGGAGATAGACAAGAGTTTTGGGTATAGGCATAGAGATATAGACTTAGGTATAGGTGTAGGTGTGGGTATAGGTGTAGACATAAAGGTGAAGATGTAGATGTATGGATATAAAGATAGAGAGACAATCTCCCAAGACATAATCGCCTGGGAGTTCTGAGAGAGAGCTTCACTTCACTGCAGAACCCATCCTTGCTTAAAAAACAAAAACAAAACAAAAACAGACTTACATATGCCAAGACAGGATTTTCAAGAGTTGGAAAAAAGAAAATCCTGGACAAAATGGTCCCTGAAGTCCATATTTTTCACTACAAAAGCTCTCACTCCTGCTAAAGACTGTCCTGTTCCTCCTACACACAGTATCTCACACAGACTCCACAGCAGTCCTACAGGAACAGTCATAGCACGTGCTGTTGGTGACATGACTCTGGCTTGCATTATAGCTAATAGCTTGTCCAAGGAAGTGGTTGAACAATGACTCAAACTCAAGACAGTTTGTCTGTATATCTGTGCTCTTCAGCACTCTTCATTTTACATACCAGTGACTTGGAGTTTGCTGTATTGTCCAAAGCCCTTTCTATCGGGTGATTCCAATTAGAGATGTCTTTCTCAAGTCCTTTCTCTACATCTTCATCTCTATTCCTGCTGCACTTATGGACACAGCAGGAGAAGGAAAGGATGGGATGAACTGAGAAAGTGGCCTTGACATATAGACGCTATCATGTATAAAATAGAGAGCTAATGGGAAGCTGCTGTATAACACAGGGCTCCCAGCCTGGTGCTCTGTGACAACCTAGAGTGGTGGGAGTCAGTCTCAAGAGGGAGTGGACACACACACAGACACACACACACATTTATAGTTATGATTATTACTGATTTGTGTTGTTGTATGCAGAAACCAACACAACATTGTAAAACAGTTATCCTCCAATTTAAAACAAATTAGAAAAAGAAATGTATTTCTCCTATTGTGCTGAAATTTGCCTTCTTATAACCAGTTCTCCTCTCCACCTGCAGCGTACACATATATTGGCACTTGTTCTGTCCTTTGAGGCCACAGGGGACAAGCCAGCTCCTGGTTCCCCAGGGTTTATACAGAGTAATCCTGTTCCTCTCCACCTTGGCTTTCTCAACTACAGAATAAATAGGCACAGGTCTGCATTCTTTCCTCCTGTGAGATTTTTTCCAGACCTTCCATCACCTGATCACTTCCTAGGAAGATAAGAAGTGCTTCTGCTTGTGCCTTCTAAAGATTCATTCTCTGATTTTAAAAGCCCTACTATCAAAACACAATCCTTCAGGTCTAACTTATATGTAACAAACTGCAACCTAAAGTAATTTTCCCCAGGTCTATCCTCAGAGGAGACATGAATCAGTCAACTATCTGTATGAGAATATTTTACATTTTTAAAGGTTGTTATTTGCTTTCTATGTTTGCTTCTCTGGTGTAAATATTTCCAGTTCTAGTAAATTTATCTTCATAAGGTTTACCCCCTTACACATCAGTGATTTCTGCAGTTCCTCTTTGATCTAGATCCAAGTTGCTGCTGGGCTTAGGACTGGATTCAACGAGGAGGTTAAACTGAAGCAAAAGTAGGCTATTAGCTTGGACTCATGCTAGGCTTTGTTCCTCAGAGTACAAAGAAATAGCAGCTACTTTTTAATGTGTGCCTCGATACCATTTGGGGTGTTTTCTGTGCAGATCTTTAATTCATAATTCCCTCTGGAAGGATTCTGATCCCTCATTGTACAAGTGAGGTCATGGTTTAGAGAGGATTAATAGCTTGCCCGGGCTTCCTAGGTGGCGCTAGTGGTGAAGAATCCACCCTCCAGTGCAGGAGACCTAACAGATGCAGGTTCAATCCCTGAGTCGGGAAGATCCTCTGGAGAAGGAAATGGCAACCCACTCCAGTATTCTTGCCTGGAGAATCCCATGGACAGAGGAGCCTGGTGGGCTATTATCCATAGGGTCTCAAAGAGTAGGACATGACTGGAGCGACTTCAGATGGACGGACAGGTAGTTTGCCCAAGTCATAGAGTTAGCGAGTGGCATTTGTACTCTGGTATGTCTAGTTCCAAAGTCTAGACATTTTCCACCATGTTGAAGGTATAATGAGTCTTTCCTGAAGTGCAAAAATACCCCCTGCCCTCAGACCACCAGGAGCCAATGTGGGAAATACACAGCCCTCAAGAATCACATTTCCTTCCTCCAAACAGTAGAGCATTTGGCTGTGCCAGTGCGTGTCTCTTACATACAAAGTGAGAAATCCTCACTCAACCCATACTCCGCTCAGTGTTTCCCTAGACTCGTTGCCTTTAAGTCTCAACCAATGATTCTAACAGCCTTTTAGATGGAAATTTAAGTCGTTTAGCAACACACACAAAAGTCTTGGGTAAAAGTCCAAAAGCATTTCAAACTTGGCCTGTGGCCCTTCCTCATAAAAAAAAAAAAAAAAAAAAAAGAAGAATTGATGGGAAGAGGGTGAGAAAGAAGGACTCTGTGGAAGGCTAAGAGAGTTCAAACAATTGCAATAGAATACCCAATCAATAAATATTTGTCCAGTAAACAACTAAGATGGGCTACGGTAGCTTGAAAGAGGACAACTTGCCAAGTTCTCCTCTTCATAATAATTTTCATCCAGTGGGCTTGCCTACATCAAAGATCCACAAATTCTTCTCAGGAACCTAATTTGAATAATAAAGCACACTGACGGCCACCTTCTCTCTGTGTCCTCATACGGCCTTTCCTCTGCACAAGACAGAAAAGCCAAGTCAGGAAATGTGGAGTCTCCTCCTCTCCTACAAGGACACCAGCACTGCCATCAGATTAGGAGGCAGCCCTCATGACCTTCAGTTAACCTTGATTACCTCCCTAAGAGCCTTGTCTTCACATATAGTCACACTGAGGGTTGAGGCTTCAATCACGAGTTTGAGGGGAGGGGAAGAAAAAACACTCAGTAAGAATAGTTTAAGTACTTGTTGATTGCAGAAGACAGCAAGGGCTCATGGATACCTTTTCTGAGTCATCTCTTGCCCTTGGTCATAGCTTGGATAACTGGTCCTGGAACATTCTGTCAGGTTCTTCTAAAAACCTGATATTTTAAAGGTTTAGAAATAAAAAGGAAGAGAAAATAAAGTTCAAAGATGTAGAATATTGTTTCAACCGTCACATTACAAGTAAGATGTTAAGCTGGAATAGAAACTCAATTTGCCTTCTAAAGTCTTGCATTTTCACCTTTGCTTCCCACAGCAGAGGCAAAGCAGCAGATGGAGTTAATTGCAGATTGGAGAGTCAATAATGAAGGGGGAAATCCTTCGACATCTATGGGACTGTGACCTTCATATCACTCAGCACGCTCACTCAGCAAATATTGAAGGGATTCGGGAATATATGAATGATTTCCTTAATGTTTCCACTTACATCATTACTTTGACTCTGATATTATGATCTTCACCGTACAGAAGTAAAATAAGACTAATGAAAGTTATATAACTTATCCAAAGGCCCAGAGCTAGGGCTTAGATCCAAACCACATCTGATCTGTCTTATTCCAAAGTTTTGTCCTTTCTCCTGTCTCCTTATATTTCCAAATACTGAACTGTGAGTGAAATCATTCCTTCATGATTGCAAAATTCTTTTAGAGACCATTTTATGACCACACTTCAGCACATACTGAAGGAATAAAAGGAGATCTTCAAACACAGGAAACAGAACATCAAAATTAACTAAGAACTGCAGATATTCAACAGATTCAATTAGCAATAGACACTAACAAGCTTTGGCTTTCCTTTGTTTACTCGTAGGAGAGAACTCCTTCAAGAAGATCAGGAACAACTGATTTGGATTCTGCTCTCTGCTTCCAACTCCCCAATTCTACCTAAGAGTGAGATACCCTAGGACCACAAGCACCCTGAGACATTCAGCCAAACTCACCTCCACCATGGGGGTCATGACTCGGCTATGGGCAGGCCTCTTCCTAGCTCTGCTTGCCCTTCCGGCCGAAGGTGGTGTCCTCAAGAAAGTCATCCGGCACAAGCGACAGAGTGGAGTGAACGTCACCCTGCCAGAGGAAAACCAGCCAGTGGTTTTTAATCATGTCTACAATATCAAGCTGCCCATGGGGTCCCAGTGTTCAGTGGATCTGGAATCTGCCAGTGGGGAGAAAGACTTGGCCCCACCATCAGAGCCCCGGGAAAGCTTCCAGGAGCACACGGTGGATGGGGAAAACCAGATCGTCTTCACTCACCGCATCAACATCCCCCGCCGGGCCTGTGGCTGTGCAGCTGCTCCTGATGTCAAGGAGCTTCTGAGCAGACTGGAGGAGCTGGAGAACCTGGTGTCTTCCCTGCGGGAACAGTGCACCTCGGGAGTGGGCTGCTGCCTCCAGTCTGCCGAAGGTAGGAGCTGGTGACGGGTCCAGCCCCTCGCTGTATGGATGGGAGGAACGGTGAGCCGGGCAGGATCCGTCAGTTGTTTCCAGAGTGGGTTCCCTGGGGAACCAGCCTCAGAAGGTGTTCATTCAAAAGAGATTTAATGGACAAATGACTTTGGAGAATGTAACCATATCTAGTAGGCTCTTGGACAGTCATGGTGACAAATCTTTCAGAGGAATTTTCAGGCCTCTGAGAAATCTTGCTTTGAAAAACCCTATCTTACTTTTAAGTACTAGTTTCTAAAACTAGGGCTTCCCTGGTGGCTCAGCTGGTAAAGAATCTGCCTGCAAGGCTGGAGACCTGGGTTTGATCCCTGGGTTGGGAAGATCCACTGGAGAAGGGAAAGGCTATCCAGTCTAGTATTCTGGCCTGGAGAATTCCATGGACTGTATAGTCCATGGGATCACAAAGAGTCAGACATGACTGAGCGACTTTCACTTCACTTCTAAAACTTCTTTGACAATGACATCTGCTCAGTCCATACTCTGAAACCCTAATAATGTATTTTGAAATCCCTCACCCAAAGATCATTCTCTGAAAGGTAGTAATATACCCCCATCACCCTGTTGTATAAATAAGGAAACTAAGGCCAAAAAGGAAGTTGGGATTCCCCAAGGTCCTGACATAAGTGGCCAAGTTAGGACTTAAATGACAGTATTCCATACCCTGGTGTTCTCACAAAGTTACAGCCTACAGTGATGTAAAATTTGGGGGAAATAGGAAAAAACGTTCCAGTTTAAAGGCAACAATGATGATGATCACATGTGAACTATGTCCTTTATGTATTGGGTTGGCTTGTAGCCTACAGAAAACCCAAATGAACTTTTTGGCCAATCCAATACCAGGCACTATAATTCACTGTCTCATTTAATCCTCCCAACAACCCTTTGAGATAAAGTTTAATACCCCCATTCTATAGATCTAAGAACCGAGACTCAAAAAAGTTAAGCAACTGGCACAGAAGACACAAAGAGTGATAAGAAGCAGGAGCTTTGGAGATGCCTGTGTTTCTCCAAAACTCTGCCTGTCTCTAGGTGCATCTTTTTTTTAAGGAATTTTGCCACTTGGGAATTTTGTCTTCATTTCCATTCCCTAAAGTTGATAGAAATACACGGGTTTCAACAAGGCTAAATCAGAGGTGAAAATATCTACTTCTGCCATTCATAAAACAAACAAACAAAAATACTAGAAAGTATTTTGACAGATTATTCCAAGAACAGCTCCAATCAAGAGCAACCCGAATCATCATAAATTGAAGCTACTGTAACTGCGTGGACACCAGGCCCTTCTGCAGCAGCCGGGGCAACTTCAGCACTCAGGGCTGTGGCTGCATGTGGGAACCCGGCTGGAAAGGCTAATCATCATAAAAATAAACCCTAATCATCATAAATTGAGAGTACTGTAGGACATCCTTTAGGTTTCCAAGGCAAAAAAAAAAAGTTTACAAATTAGTTCATCTTCCACTTCTTTCAACCCCTAGTCAAATGCAGAGGGGATTTACAGAATAGGACTAATAGAACCCAAAGGAATGGCTTAAAAAACTCATTAATGCAGTGCTATCCTTTAGAACCATGAGCCACTTATGTAATTAATCATAACTTTTCCAGTAGTCATACTAATTAAATGAAAAAGGAACAGGTAAAATGATTTTAATCATTCATCCAATATAAGTAAATAATCTTTCAGCTTGGAAACTATACAAAAATTATTAATGGATATTTAACATTCTTTTCTTGTATGCTCTCTTTGAAATCCAGAGTGTTTGTAGTTCACATTTAGAGCACATCAAAATTCAGGCTAGCCACAGTTTAATGGTTTAGAGGCCAAATGTGTCCAACAGCTACCATACTAGATGACATAGTTTTAGATTCTCACTTTTCAAGCCAACTTTTTTCTTAAAGTTGACTTCCTTCCTGCTGTCAGGAAGGAGATACAATATATTAATGCAACTGTATTTAGATGCAGATAAAATGGAGCAAGTTTTGTTTGCTTCCTTCCCTTGATTGCATGGAAGCCACACCTGCCACTGCTGCCACTTAAGCCAAGACATTATGGAAAGATGGATGCACATGAGCTTTGTGGGGGCTGCTGCTGCTGCTAAGTCGCATCAGTCGTATCCGGCTCTGTGCGACCCCACAGACGGCAGCCCACCAGGCTCCCCCGTCCCTGGGATTCTGAGTCTAATGGAAAGTTGTCCTAGCAGAATTAGAAAGCCACTCCTTAGCTGCCTCATTTCAGTTACTGAAAATTTAGAAACCTTTGGTCACATAAGCACATATACCGACTTAAGTCAACCAAGACCCTCTGCAAGAGGAAATCAGGATCAGCACAATGGTGGGTCCTTAATGTCCTCATTTAACCCAATCGACCCCAGGTGAGTGGGCCATGGGTGCCACCTGACTGACGGAGAATCTGAGCTCCAGAGTGTCTAAGTCATTTTGCAAATGCAGCACAGTTATTGAGTCAAGGCATCAGAACTGAGTTCAGTTCAACAATTATTGTTTGGTGAAACACTTATTTTCTTACATGGCTAAACTTGGCTAACTATGGGAGAAGTAAAAACACAGCTCAGCAAGATACATTTCACGGGCAGTGGTTCGTAACCCTTGGAGTCCCAGGAATACTTGAAAGTTTGATGAAAATGAGTCTTCTCCCCAGGGATGGAAACACACACAAACACACACACGTACACACACAATTTCAGAGAGTATAGTGTAAGAATGCCTACCTAATGTCGTTGGTTGTGAAAGTGTTACTCACTCAGTCATGTCCAACTCTTTGCAACCCTATGGACTGTAGCCTACCAGGCTCCTCTGTCCATGGAATTCTCCAGGCCAGAATACTGGAGTGGCTTCCCATTCCCTTTCTCCAGGGGATCTTCCTGACCCAGGGATCGAACCCAGGTCTCCTGCATTGCAGGCAGATCCTTTACCATATGAGCTACCAGGGAAACCCAAAGTAGAAGACCAGCCCAACGTGGGGCTCCAATCTATGACCCTGAGATTAAGAGTTGCATGCTCTAACAGACTGAGCTAGCCAGGCAGCCTCACCTGATTTCACACAATAAGCAATTGATTTTCAAGCCAGACGGGGCCTGAGAGGCCACCTTGCTCTAACGGAATTTGAATATGGGTTTTGTGGGTAGAAGCCAAGAAAGCAAGCTGCCCCTGCTCAGAGAGAGACTTTGTTCTCTTCCTTGCAGGCCGCGTGGACACCAGGCCCTTCTGCAGCGGCCGGGGCAACTTCAGCACGGAAGGCTGCGGTTGCGTGTGCGAACCCGGCTGGAAAGGCCCCAACTGCTCTGAGCCCGAGTGCCCGGGCAACTGTCACCTGCGCGGCCAGTGTCTGGACGGCCAGTGCGTGTGCGACGAGGGCTTCACCGGCGAGGACTGCGGCCTGCTGGCCTGTCCCAGCGACTGCAACGACCAGGGCAAATGCGTGGACGGGGCCTGCGTCTGCTTCGAAGGCTACTCCGGGCCCGACTGCAGCCAGGAGACGTGCCCGGTGCCCTGCAGCGAGGAGCACGGCCGCTGCGTGGACGGCCGCTGCGTGTGCCAGGAGGGCTTCGCGGGAGAGGACTGCAGGGAGCCCCTGTGTCTGCACAACTGCCACGGCCGCGGGCGCTGTGTGGAGAACGAGTGCGTGTGCGACGAGGGCTTCACGGGCGACGACTGTGGGGAACTCGTCTGCCCCAACGACTGCTTCGACCGTGGTCGCTGCCTCAACGGCACCTGCTCCTGCGACGAGGGCTTCACGGGCGAGGACTGTGGCCGGCTCGCCTGTCCGCACGCCTGCCACGGCCGCGGCCGCTGTGACGAGGGCCAGTGCGTGTGTGACGAGGGCTTTGCGGGCCCGGACTGCAGCGAGCGGCGCTGCCCCTCCGACTGCCACGAGCGCGGCCGCTGCGTGGACGGGCGTTGCGAGTGCGACGACGGCTTCACGGGCGCAGACTGCGGAGAGCCGCGGTGTCCCCGCGACTGCAGCGGCCGCGGGCGCTGCGTGGACGGGCAGTGCGTGTGCGACGAGGGCCACACCGGCGAGGACTGCGGGCAGCGGCGGTGCCCCTCTGACTGCCACGGCCGCGGGCGCTGCGTGGACGGGCGCTGTGAGTGCCAGCCCGGCTTCCAGGGTGACGACTGCGGCGAGATGAGCTGCCCGCACGACTGCCACCAGCGCGGCCGCTGCGTGAACGGCATGTGTGTGTGTGACGACGCCTACACGGGCGAGGACTGCCGCGAGCTCCGCTGCCCCCGGGACTGCAGCCAGCGCGGCCGCTGCGTGGACGGGCGCTGCGTGTGCGAGGACGGCTTCGCCGGCCCCGACTGCGCGGACCTCGCCTGTCCCGGCGACTGCCACGGCCGCGGGCGCTGCGTGGACGGCCAGTGCGTGTGCCTCGAGGGCTTCACCGGGCCCGACTGCGCACAGCGCAGGTGTCCCGGTGACTGTCACGGCCAGGGCCGCTGCGTGGACGGCCAGTGCGTGTGCCACGAGGGCTTCACCGGACCCGACTGTGCTCAGCGCTCCTGTCCCAACGACTGCAGCAGCTGGGGGCAGTGTGTCTCTGGCCGCTGCATTTGCAATGAGGGATACACCGGGGAAGACTGCTCCCAGGGTGAGTAGCAGCCTCCAGCGAACTGGTGTCAGGGGTTGGCATGTGCTGGAGATCTCTGTGTTACACTAAACACACACACACGCGTGCACAAGCACGTGCTCTCTGAAGGAGACCTGGTCTCTCACCTGTTTCAGAGCTTCCTATTTGGGGGTCAGAGGCTCAGAGAGGTTCTGGAATTGTCCCAAGGACACACAGCTTATAGATCACACAGCTGGTACCTGAATCTGGGTAATTCCTCCATGCTGAGTTTCACAACCGGTGCCCAAGATAAGGTAGATGAAATGATTACCTCCCTTTTGCTAAATATCAACCTTCTTTCCTACTCTACACATTGACATGTAAAACCAACATGACATCATAAACTAAATCCCTAAGTGGAAACATTAAGTTTCAAGTTATTCTTCCTTTAAGAGTTCAACATCAGAAAAATTACCTCCACTCTTAAAAAGCAAGTTGTGGTTAGAAACTGGTCCTTTTTTGCTTCGTAAGAATAACCTTGGCTGCTTTTTATTAAACTTGTGCTTCAGGCCAGGAACCACGGCCAGCAGTCACTGTGGAATACATCATTTCGTCTCAAAACATACCCCAGGGGCAGGCATACTTACCCTCCTTCTTTTGGGTGAAGAAACTAAGGTTCAGGGCATTGTGCTCAACTCAACCAAGCACACAGAAGTTGTAATGATCGAGCTTATTGATCATTACATATGATCAGCCAATATGTCTGATTCTAAAGTCTATGCTCATATTAAGTTTAAGCATATGAAATTATAAATATTCAATCATATGGCTGGCCCTTGTATTAATTTTCATGATGCGTCAAAGTCAACAGCACCCCAGAAGAACCCTTAAAAGACTCCGGCTCTGACAATCAGCCTGGTGGGGTTTGGTGGAACGATGTCTGCCCTTCCCCATCACACATGGACTCTTTCTTACCTCCTCTCTGTGCTCTTCCTGACAGACCTGCCTACACCTGAAGGTCTAAAATTCAAGTCCATCAAGGAGACATCTGTGGAAGTGGAGTGGGATCCTCTGGACATCGCTTTTGAAACATGGGAGGTCATCTTCCGGAATATGGTAAGGAGCACAGAAGAGGAGCGGGCATGTCTGTCCACGAGAACCAGAAGGGTGCTCACGGGACTCTGCAGACTTTTCCGTCAACTCCGCTTCCTTGACTTTGGGTGGGGGACAAGGCTCTAATTAAAAGGGCTTCCCAGGTGGCACAGTGGTAGAGATTCTTCCTGCAAATGCAAGAAACACAAGAGATGTAGGTTCTATCTCTGGGTCCGGAAGGTTCCCTGGAGAAGGAAAGGCAACCCATCCCAGTGTTCTTGCCTGGGATATGCTGTAGACAGAGGAGCCAGGTGGGCTACAGTCCATGGGGTTGCAAAGAGTTAGACATGACTAAGCACACAGGCACGCAAGGCTCTAATTAGACCCTGTACATTTGCATATATTTCACTTGATTTTAAGAAATCGAAAAGCATGGCATTTAGGACTGAGTGCCTAGACAAATAGATGGCAAGTCATCTCTAGGTTCTGATTGCCTGTTACAGTCTTGAAATCTCCACTCAGAGGAAATAATGTGTATATAATAATGGTACATGTAGTAACTGATTCCATACAGCAGAAACTAAGGTAACAATTAAATGGTCTCTGTCTCAAATGCCTCCAGGCATATCTCAGATTGAGTATCCTTTCTCTCTGTGCCTAAAAGCACATATGAGACAGGAAAGTGAGTCCCTGAGTTCAAAGCCAGGCTCTGCCGCTTACAACTATGTGACGAAGGACAATCACCTGACTTTCAGGATGCCAGTTCCTTCATCTATGAAAGGAAAGATTGATTTCGTGGCTCCAGAGTGCCTGTGCTTCTCACACCTCTCAGTCTTCTTGAGTGTCAAAGGGGTGAGAAAAGAGGTCTGTGGGAGGGCGTCTTTATCGTCTCTCTATCCTCAGCATCCACCACACTGATCAGATGCTTACTAAGTGCCTAGTGAACAGGTGGAAGAAGGAAAGAGGAAAGAAGGAACACAACATGAATGAATCACATAAACGAAGGGCCTGGCATTGCCTTAGGTCTTATGAAGGTACCTCTGTATTTCAGAATAAAGACGATGAGGGAGAGATCACCAAGAGCCTGCGGAGGCCGGAGACCACATACCGGCAAACTGGCCTGGCTCCCGGGCAGGAGTATGAGATATCCTTGCACATTGTGAAAAACAATACCCGGGGCCCTGGCCTGAAGAGAGTGACAACTACCCGTGAGTATGACCTTTAATGCCGCTGTAAAGCTTGTTGCACTGCAAAGCACCTCTAGTTGATAGCATGCTCTCCTACAGAGCAGCAGCGTCAACTCACTTTTGCTCCCTAAAAAACAAGCTCCAAACTTAGTAGCTTAAAACGATTGCACGTTTGTGATCGGGGGTTGGACAATCTTCCTGTTCTCCACTGGACTCACTTAAAGCATCTGTGTGGGCTGGGGGACGGTAGACCTGGGATGACATCAGCCAGGATGGTGTCCTTCTGCCCCACATAGTCCCCCAGCCTCCCACAGGCTAGCCTGGACCTACCTCACACCAGCTGAGCAAGTTCACAACCAGTACTGGGTCACTTCCACCAAAGCAAATCTCAGGGCCAGTCCAGATGGAAAGAGTGGGGAAACAGACCCATCTCTTTATGAGAGACGCTTCAGTGTGACATTTCAAAGGGGGCACTGATACAGGAAAATACCTGAGGTTCTAGCAAATGAGCTACCACAACCATCCGATTTAATATTAGTAACCAGTCTTAATGAAAGAGGTAGGGCAAATATCAATGCTGTTCTTTTTCAAGAGTAGAAACTGAGGCTTAGAGAAACGGAATCAATTTAACTAACACCATGTGGTTAATCCTATCAGGGCAAGAATTTTTAAGCCCAGGTTTAGTTTTATGACTTTGACCCCATTACCAATAACATTGACTAGGCTCTGGATTATGTAGTGTTAATTCCATGTCTTCAACAGGAGCCTAAATAAAATGTAACTCAGTACTAAAGATGTCAGAACTTCTTGGGGGTCAGTGTGGCACTGTTAGATCATTTGGTGGGTGGAATAAAAATCCTGAATTTGGAATTGTTCTACAGAGAAGCAAATTTTTATAAATAAATAAATAAAATTATTTTGTGCTGACATTTGGGAAAATCTCTTTATCTTCTTCAAGATAGCATGTATGCCAACTGCTTAAGGAATTGACTCTTCTTGGCAGGGAGTGATTGGAAAATTTACATCTGTTGACTAATGACAAGAAAGAACATCTTGCATTTAAATATTTGCACATTTTGCTTAACTCAGATCCAACAATTCAATTCATAAGACTGTCTTTTTTTATAAGCAAGTGTTTTCCATCATCTTGACAACATCCCACTGTGGTAGGTAGAAGACGGGTACCAACAAGAAAAAAAATCATTAGATCACCAGAAAGGCATAGAAAAGATCAAACACAGAGACAGTACACTGAAAATACAAAAGGCATTTCTTTCATCTGCTCTTTTCTTTTTAATCTGAATTTGGGGACTGGTTGCTTTATTTTCTTCTTCTTGCAGGACAAACACCCCAACATCTGAAGTTTCATAATCACATAAATACTAACACTGAGAAGCAGATTCTTACCTGTTTATTTTGCTGATACCTGATCTTTTTCCAAATTTAAAGAAAGGATCTTGATGTTTTCATTTTCAGCTCCTTCCCTCTTGGCTCTATACAGAGATTGTAAACAATTTCTGATGTGTAAATGTTTTTGAGAGGCACTGACATTTAAGGAGAAGGAACATGGGTTTTGGATCCAAACAGTCCTGAGTTTGAATTCTAGCTTCACCACTTACCACCACTTTAGGCAGATTCACCTCTTTAAGCCTCAGACTTACCATCTGGAAACTGGGTTCTTAGTATCTTCCTATGGCATAGTCATGAGAGTTAAGACTTAGAGTGAAAAGCGCTGTGTTTGGCACACAGGAACTCAAGACCGTGTTAATCTCTTGGATTGAAGGGATCCCAATCTAGGAAGAGATCTGTGTCCTTAATTGAATCTCTATCTCTTTAATGAAAGGGCTGTTAAGCAAGATAGTGGATATGGCTTGGGTGTTTCCCAGCACCTCAAAGAACATAGAACACGAGCTTCACTGTTGAATTGCAGCATCGTTTTCATTATGCATTTTATAGTTTCATCATCTGTGAGCTGAGACTTGTGGATCAACACCTAGAGTTCAAAAATAGACATTGCATGTTTCTCACAGTCAACTCTGAATTAGTCCTCCTTCTCATTCCCTTTATAAAACCAAGTTCCTTTCATTCAATATTGTTTTCTCATGAATGCTGAAAACACAAACCTGTGTTTAAACCTAACTATGTTTAAAAATGAAGAAAGAAACATTGACTGGATGCCTTAATGTCTTAATTTTAGGCTTGGTATGTTTTAATGCATTAAAATTTTTACATAATTAGAAAAAAATTAAAACATAGATGACAAAGCCTGATGCTATGCTGTGGATTCAGAAAGGTCAAAGATCCACTTTCTGAATGAATGAATGACTATATAGATGATATGATGCATTTTGAATAAACTGAACAGAAATCTGTTTGGGAATAGTTATTCTTCCAGTCCAGCGTTTCTCATGATGTACTCTGCATATAAGTTAAATAAGCAGGGTGACAATATACAGCCTTGACGCACTCCTTTTCCTATTTGGAACCAGTCTGTTGTTCCATGTCCAGTCCTAACTGTTGCTTCCTGACCTGCATACAGATTTCTCAAGAGGCAGGTTAGGTGGTCTGGTATTCCCATCTCTTTCAGAATTTTCCACAGTTTATTGTGATCCACACAGTCAAAGGCTTTGGCATAGTCGATAAAGCAGAAGTAGATGTTTTTCTGGAACTCTCTTGCTTTTTCCATGATCCAGCGGATGTTGGCAATTTGATCTAGTACAATATTCAGAAGCTCTTCTTTTTTATTTTGATAAGAACACTTATCCTGAGCTCTATCCTCTTAATCCTGATGCTGGGAAAAACTGAGGGCAAGAGGAAAAGGGGATGACAGAGGATGAGATGTTTGGATGGCATCACCGACTCAATGGAAACACACTTTCAAGTGTGTAATACAGTATTGTCGACTAGAGGTACAATGGTGTACAACACATCTCTAGAACTCACATCCTGCAAACGGAAACTTTTTACCCATAGGGGAGGGAGCATGTGTTTATCTGTTTGCAATAGGGTGAGAGAAGGGTTTGTGTTAGAAAGTGACATATAAGAGGGATTTTGAAGGATGACAAGGAGATTTCTAGGGAGAGGAGCAATCTCAGGAAGAAGAAACAGGGGAACCGAAAGTTCAGAGGCAGCAATACACTCTTGGAGGAGAGGTACGCTGTCAGAGCAGGAAGCACAAGGCCGGTGGGGCAGGAGGAAGACCGAGATGAGGGCTCAGAGACTGACAAGGCTTGAGATAGCCATGACCTTCTTGCTTGAGTTACTGCCATCAAAACTAACTTTCCATACACTATCAGTTTTCTGCTTCATTATTCTGATGGAGAAGTCACCAGTTAGGGAGTTTTGTCTCCCTAATTTAGGGAGAGACTGAGTCAATGGTTTTCAAATGAAACACCCGCTGTGTGTTTCTTAAACTTATGATAATGATGATAGTCATCATCATAATAATAACCATGACTATCTGTCATATAACTACTATGTAGCAGGCTCTGTGCTAGATACTTTGCATGCATTATTTCCATTAACATTTGAAAAACCAAACAAACAAACAAAAAATCTACAAGGTAGCAGTCATCCTCCCTACCTACAGCTTATCAGATAAGAAACTGAGATTCCAAAACACAAAATATTCAACTGGCCAGTATACACCTAAATGTACACTCATGCGCTTGGAAGACTGCAAGCCCCCTCTCTGCTCAGCCCTTGGCACTGGCCCTGGTCTCTGAAACTGCTGTCTCCTCTGCCTGTCACAGGCTTGGACGCCCCCAGCCAGATTGAAGTGAAAGATGTCACAGACACCACCGCTCTGATCACTTGGTCCAAGCCCCTGGCCGAGATCGATAGCATCGAGCTCATGTATGGGATCAAAGATGTGCCAGGAGATCGCACCAGCATCGATCTCACACACGAGGAGAACCAGTACTCCATTGGGAACTTGAAGCCGGACACCGAGTACGAGGTGGCCCTCATCTCCCGCAGGGCCGACATGTCCAGCAACCCCGCCAAAGAGACCTTCACAACAGGTGATGCGGCCCACTCCCGGCTGCTAACAGCCCCAGAAAAGGAAGGATCGCCAGACTCCTCCCCCATTCCATGGCAGCATGTCTCCCAGGCTCCTTTTACTATAGAAAAAAATGGAAAGAAGATTTTTATTTTAGAATACTGTAGCGATTGATTGATTTTTTAAAGAAAACTAATTACCCCCAATAACCTTCTAAGGATAAAGAAAATTTTTTGCCGGCATAGAAGATGCTGGTTTGAGATTCTCAGACATTTTGGTTAAAATAAAATTCAAATAAATACTGTAATAGTAAAATGTAGTATACGGAAAGCATGAATGACAAAGATGCCTTCTGACCTCTTATACTGGGGTGCTATTTTCAAGGTACCAGAGTGTCAATCATTCGTTCACTAAATATTTTTTAAAGCTCAGTAAGCTCTCTGTAAATCATTAAGAATCCAGTGATGAAGACATGAAACCCGTTCTTCCAGTCAGAGAGCCAATTTGCAAGCTTTTGTATAGTTTTTATTAAGTACGAAATCATTGGCAAACGTGAACGATTGAGGCATCACGGCGATTTAATAATGAAGCACGTGTCCACTGTGTACTGTTTGCCCAGATGCGTGCTTCAGCCACTGAGCCAGAGGGGCGAGTGGGTCATTTCTCTCCAGTGGCAGACACCTTTCGCGTCTCACCGTGAGCTATCAAGGGCTCCAGTCTCCTGTGCCTGGCGCTCTCAGTACCAGTGCCCTTTCCTCTCCCAAACAGGCCTGGATGCTCCCAGGAACCTCCGCCGCATCTCCCAGACAGACAACAGCATCACCCTGGAGTGGAGGAACGTCAAGGCGCCCGCCGACAGTTACAGAATTAAGTATGCACCCATCTCTGGAGGTGATCATGCGGAGGTAGAAGTCCCCAGGAGCCGACAGACTACAACCAGAACCACGCTCACAGGTGAGCTCCACATCCCCCACCCGACCGGCCCCGGGGGCATATCCCCCCCTGGCAACCCCCCAGAGAGAGAAAAATAGCCAGCTCCCCATTGCCCCTCTCTCCCGGGCGTCAGTGAGACAGGCTGCGGGGGGAGATCATAGCCTTCAGGGCCCAGCTCAGGGGCCTTTTTATGGTCCTCTGAAAGTTTATCCAGTTTTGGACTGAATCTCAACCTGCTCATTCTCTCCTAGGGCTGAGGCCAGGAACTGAGTATGGGATTGGAGTGTCTGCTGTGAAGGGGGACAAGGAGAGTGACCCAGCCACCATCAATGCGGCCACAGGTGAGCTGGCCTGGCTTCCCACCACCACGGGACAGCCACTAACAGACACAACCGGGGCCAGGAGGCAAGAAACCCGCCTAAAGTGTAGATACCCGGAGGGAAACAAGGCTTCTGGGATCACCCAGCCCAGATGTTCACATTCAAGAGGAGCCTAAGGACCCGGGATCCAATGCTGACCACTTATGCATGTCCTTTTTTTAATCTTTTTATTTGGAGGTAATTGTAGATTCACATGCATTCTAGGAAAGAATACGGAGAGATCTGTGCCCTTTGACTAGTTCCTCCCAATGTAACATTTGTGTAACTTAAGAACACTATCACAACCAGGAAATTGACACTGATATAATCTATCAAGTTTATTCAGATTTCACTCGACTATGTGTGTGTATATTTAGTTCTGTGAACTTGGAACATGAACTTGGGCGAACTCCGGAAGATGGAAAGGGACAGGGAGGCCTGGCGTGCTGCAGCCCATGGGGTCTCAAAGGGTCGGATATGACTTAGTGACTGAACGGCAACATTTAGTTCTATGTAATTTATCACCTGTAGATTCTGAATCCACCACGTCAGTCAACAACCAATAGCTGCATCACACTGAGTCCTTCTTGCTACACTTTCCTGTCACCCTGATCACCACCCTCCCTCTGCTTCACCTTAACCCTTGGCGGTCGCTGATCTGGTCTCTGTCCAGTTTCAGGAATGCTACATAAAAGGAACCATGCCGCTCACAAACTTTAGAGACTGGCTTGTTCCCTCAGAATAATTCTCTTTAGCCACCAGCAAAGCCCGATAATTCTCAGCATGAGTGTGAGAGAGTATGAAGGTCCCTCAACTGTGTCTGATTCTTTGTGATCCCAGGGACTGTAACTGGCTAGACTTCTCTGTCCATGGAATTTTCCAGGCAAGAATACTGGAGTGGGTTGCCATTTCCTTCTCTAGGGGATCTTTCTGACCCAGTGATTGAACCTGGATCTCCTGCATTAGGGGCAGATTCTTTACCATCTGAGCAACCAGGGCAAGGAAAGAAAGGAAAGCGAAGTCACTCAGTCGTGTCCGACTCTCTGCAACCCCATGGACTGTAGCCTACCAGGTTCGTTTGTCCTTGGGACTTTCCAGGCAAGAGTACTGGAATGGGTTTCCATTTCCTTCTCCAGGAGATCTTCCCAACCCAGGAATTGAGCCTGGGTCTCCCACATTGTAGGCAGATGCTTTATCATCTGAGCCACCAGAGAAGCCCCACTAATTCCCTTGAGATCCATCAAAATTGTGCCTTGTATCAGTAATCAGCTCCTTCTAAATGCTTTTGCATATCATCTCGTGGTATGGATATATCACTATAATATTTTTAATCTTCCCCAAACACAATGAGGTACTGTACAATGGCATTTCACACAGGTGAAAACGGGGACTCAGGTGAGATGCCTGAAGCCACACAGCTCTACAGCAGACCTGGGACTGTGGCCCACAGCCACCCGTCAGTCCCAGAAGCAGCTCTGCCCTGAAGCCTGAAGGGTGTCCAACTCTCTGTTTTCCTCCCAGAGTTGGACACACCCAAGGACCTTCGAGTTTCTGAACCTACGGAGACCAGCCTGACCCTCCTCTGGCGGACGCCGGTGGCCAAGTTTGACCGTTACCGCCTCAACTACAGTCTTCCCTCGGGCCAGCCGGTGGAGGTGCAGCTCCCCAGAGACACCACCTCCTACGTCCTGAGAGGCCTGGAACCTGGGCAGGAATACACTGTCCTGCTCACAGCAGAGAAAGGCAGACACAAGAGCAAGCCAGCACGGCTGCAGGCGTCCACAGGTGAGGTGGATGAGCTCTGAGCTCTCTCCAGACCCTCTGATGACCCTGAGGCTGGCAGACCCATCAGCCAGGTTGTCTTCAAATGAGAAGATCAGACGGGAAGACGAGGGACTTTCTCCACTCATGAGTCCTCTAAATGCCATTTGAGCCACTTACACATCTTTTCCTCTTGTCCACTGATGTGTCCATAGCGAAGTTCCCTAGCTGGACAATCAATAATGGCTTTTAAATATTTCTTCCTAGGAGAACTTAAAGCTTGAGAGTTTGTGCTTGTCTTTGGTTCTTTTTATTTTAATTTCATGTTTTCATAGAAATGAATGTTGTATTTTTTTTCTTATTTTCCCCCTCTTTAGCACAATCTATTAACCTTTCATTTTATTTCTTTTCAAGATGACCAAGAGGTTCAGAGCAATTCTTTGGTTATGACGCATTAAATATTTTTATTCCAGGTCTTTGCCCTCCTCTCAGGTTGCCTGAAGTGCTGCACACAGTCCTGTGAGCCGTCACAGAGCCCTTCTCCTTTTGCTCTCACTCATTAAGTGATGAACTTTGTTTATCCATGACAGCTTAATCCTGACCTCCAGTACCCCTTCCAGCCCAAGTATCCTGTTCTTTGTACCTGCCCCCATGTTTCTTCAATGGCTAAGTTGGAAAAAAAAAAAAAAATCAGTTCTTCTTTTATGAATATGCATATTTAATTTTGGCTCCCAAATAGTCAAGAGGTATAGGTGGAAAATGTTAATTCTTCAGAATGTGATAAAGGCTTAGTTTCAATTTAATTAGTATTTATTGAGAACCCATTGAATACATGGTATTATGCTGATATTTGAAGAAAAATTGATCATGTACTAAGCACTGTTATTTTGGCTCATGTGCTTCTGGTCTTAATCTGTGGGGAAGACCAGATAGTCAGAGTGTTAGATGAAACTCACCCAAGGAAAGGAAGTAATTGGGGTAATCAGGATAAGCCAGAGAAAGTGTCTTGACAGAGACAGTATTCCAGCTGAATCTCCATAAGCAGAAAACGGGTTGCAGTGATGGGCATATTTGGAAATGCCTTGAAAAGTCTTAGTCATTTATAAATACTTTCACCTACACATAACGGAAATCTCAAGTTACAGAACTCTAGCAAGACACAGGGCGGTTTCTTCTCTCATAAAGTAAATTGGAGGTTAGGTGGTTCAGTGCTAGCCCAGCAATTCCCGATTATCAGGGATCTGGGCTCCTTCTATCCTTCTGTTCCACAAGTCTTAGTCCTTGGCCTGAATTCTCAAAGCCACCTCCATGTCACAATATGGCTGCTTCAGCGCAGCCTTCACGTCTGTGTTACAGGCGGCATGAAGGAGAAAGAAACAAGAACAAAAGGTAGTGCCTCCCAGACGAGTCTTTCCGGAATCCTTACCAATGGCTTCTTACATTTTACTGGCCACTTCTAGCTATAAGTAAGTCTAGGAAAGGTAGTCTTTGAGCTGTGTGCATTGCTGCCCACATAAAATTGTGGGAGTTTGTAAGGAAGAGGGGGTGGGCATTTGGTAGACAAAGAATAGCCTCTTCAGAAAGGACTTCCGCCTGCCAGGCTCCTCTGCTCATGAATCTCCCAGGCAAGAGTATTGGAGCGGGTCATCATTTCTTCCTCCAGCAGCTCTCCCTGACCCAGGGGCTGAACCTGTGTCTTCAGCGTCTGCTGCACTGGCAGGAGAGTTGTGTTTGTTTGTTTGTTTGTTTGTTTTACCAGCTGAGCTAGAGATCCATTTGCTAAAGTGAACTTAGGTGGTCACTTCTATTGACTCTATGCATGGGCTGCTTCCAGCCAGCCATGAGATGAGCATCAAGGAGCCTTGGATGGGGCAGGGGTAGCTTAATCACAGATGAGGTGGGGAGAATAAATTGGAAAGAAATAAATCAATGGTAGAGATTTGAATGGTTCAGCTTGTAAAACATGAGCTTGTTGTAAGACGTGAAGTCACTCAGTCGTGTCTGACTCTTTGTGACCCCATGGACTGTAGCCCACCAGGCTCCTCCATCCATGGAATTTTCTAGGCAAGAGTACTGGAGTGGGTTGCCATTAAGATGTGAAAGGGCAACAAATGAATCAGAGAAACAGAATAATTTCTTCTTTCCCTCCTCCTCTTCTTCTCCCTCCTATTCTTCCTCTCCTTCCTCTTCTTCCTTCCTTCCTCCTTCTCTGTCTCCCTCTCTCTTTCCTTCTCCCTCAGTTTCACAGATGCTGGATTATAGATGATTTCCTGGCTCCTCTCAGTCATCTTACCCTCTGACCACGACCACTTTATCTCTTATCTCCAGCAGGGAATCCCCAGGCTTCAGCAGCTCAGGCAGATGAAAGCTTTCGAGTGAATCACAGGCTGGAATTACTTTGCCTCTGACTAAGAGCCCAGTTTGGCATCCCAGAGGTTCAGTGGTTTCATTTTCCCAGCCGTGCCTTTTTAACACCGTTTCAAAGAAATCACATTGTATATTTCAAGACATTCCTCACTCATTACAGGAAAAATGTGCAAAGTTCCTTGTATGGGTTCTTCCCCTACTGTCTCTGGAATATTTCTCTCTATGGCTTTCTCCATAGAACTGTTTCATTAAGAGTGAGGTGGACATTTCTCTCTGTCTCCTGAAGTCTATCTTCCCAATAAGCATCTCGTACAATATCTTCCCTGTAAATATCTCCCACATTTGCTCAGTCGGTACTGCACTACAGCCATGTTCCATGCTAAGTCCTGGGGATACTAGGGCAGTGAAGACAGGTCTGTGTTTCCAGGGAGCTCACTAGTAAACAGACACTTTCATTGCTGTAACTGGGGGTATGGGGCTGCAGTGGGAGCAAAGGACACCTTCTAAGTATCAAGAAAGGCTTAATATGGGACAAAGCCTTTGGATAGACACAGAGGAGGAAGCCAGGACTGTGTTGTGGACTATGTAAGGAAGTAGAAATCCAGGCACCTGGCCTGGCTAAATACATGGGGAGAAAAATGAAACAGGAAAAGTGGAAGCCCTTGGGGGAATATACCATGTGGCTATGAGCCTTGAAATGTCAAAGGGCTGTAGGTTCAAACTCAGAAGAAAGGGGTTCCCAGCTCTGCATCCTAGACTGTTAATAGCAGAAGTCTGAAAAACGCTGCTCACTGTCTGTGAGCTTTACAGAGAAAATGACAAATCGGCTGCTCCAAAGCATCTTCCCCAGAGAATTCCAGGACTCTAGTCATAGCACTGAGCCAAAGCACAAGCCTTTTCTTGGATGCAGCATCAAGTTAAAAGCATGCATTATCTGACTGCCCATCATAGCTGAAATATAATGCAGGGACCCTACCCCAGGCTACACAGCCCTAAATAATCTGGTCCCTCCCATCGCCCTGACTTGGCTCGCTCCCACCACTTGTCCGCTTGCTCATTTCACTGTGGTCACCCTGGCCCTCTTGCTGCTCCTTACATGTGCCAAGCTGGCTCCTACCTGAGGGCCTTTGCACATGCTTCTCCTGCTGCCTATATACCCCTCCTCTCCCAGGTCTCCACCCTGCACCTCCCTCATTTCATTCAGCTCAAGTGTCATCTCAAAAGACCTCTCTGTCTGCCAGTCTAAAAGGGTGCCCTGTCCTCATTCACCCCTTCAGACTGCTCCAGAGTTCCTTAGGACACTTGCCTGGCCTGGTAGCACTCACTACTTGGCTTACTTATCTATGACCTGCCTCCTGCGTGCGTGCTAAGTCGCTTCAGTCATCTCAAGCTCTTTGCGACCCGATGAACTATAGCCCGCCAGGCTCCTCTGTCCATGGGGTTCTCCAGGCAAGAATCCTGGAGTGGGTTGCCACGCCTTGCTCCACGGCCTGCCTCCTACTTCCAACCAGAATGTAAGGGCTCTGTCTCTTTTACTCCGTGCTGCAACCCCAGCACCTTGAATACGTGACATAGGCTTCAGGAGGCTCTGGGGCCCCAGCTCCTCCAGAGGCAGCATTTCCACGGAATCTCCTGGTCTTTTTCTTTCACTCCTGCAGCAACAGCCCAGATTTCTCCCTTAAGAGTTAAGGAAGGGAAGCCATTCTCCTGGAGTCTTTAATTAAGCTTGTGCTCAGTCGTGTCTGGCTCTCTGCAACCCCATGAACTGCAGCCCACCAGGCTCCTCTGTTTACGGGATTTTCCAGGCAAGAACACTGGAGTGGGCTACCATTTCCCTCTCCATAATTAATCTTACTCTGGATAAAACTGGGAGGAAAGAAAGAATGAAAGATAGGAGGGAGGGAGAAAGAAAGAGGGAATAAAGGAAGGAAAGAAATTTAAAAAGGCGCTAGTGGTAAAGAACCTGCCTGCCAATGCGGGAGACCTAGAAATGCAGAGCCAGCCCCTGGGTTGGGAGGGTCCCCTGGAGGAGGGCACGGCACCCCACTCCAGGATTCTCGCCTGGAGATTCCCGTGGACAGAGAAGCCTGGCGGGCTGCAGTCCATAGGGTTGCAGAGTCAGACACAACTGGAGCAACTTAGCATGCACACATCCCTGTTAGCACGAAACAAAATTAGTGTGTGCCAAGTGTCTGTCCCACACCCAGCATCTGTATTCTAATAAACTCAACAAAACCCTGCTTGAAGTGGAGGCCCTGATTTGCTGTGAGCGGTAAGGGACATAGAGCAGGGAGAATATGCAGATGCACACGGCCGACAAAGCATCTTTCCACACCATGTAAGACCCAACAGCGATACCCCCATCATTCTCAAGGGTCTGGGGAAGCAGAGAGGTGGCGTTTTGTTTTTAGCAACAGCTGCAAGTAATAGAGAACACTCTGCTCTAATTGGCCTCTTTGATTTTTCTCATGGAGCAAACTGAAATTTAGTCAAATATTTATCCATCCAACAAATATTTATTTCTTACCTGCCATGGGTCAGGCAGCACTGGCATAGAGAACAGAAAGACACAACCCCTCCCCCCAGGAAATGAAGCATACTGCAATGAGAATGAGAGAATGGAAACCAAAATTATAAGACTGTGACTGGTTTGTTTAGAGGCAAGTGTGGGAAGCTCCAGGAGCACAGAGGCAAATACCGATCCCAGACTTGAGCAAAGTGAAGGCAGGGTATCAGAGAAGGCTTCTTGGGAGAGGTGGTACTTTATCGAGTCCTCAAAAAGAAACAAGAATTGGGCAAGTGGAGAAGGGAGTGATGACATTTCCAGATAGAGGAACAGCATGTGGGAAGTTCAAAAACACGAGACACTTTATGTCAGTGCAACGCCAGCCATACAGTCTGCTGTATGATGGAGCTGGAGAGAACAGGGCTCAAGGTCACAGACATCATCAGTGTCTTCTACAAAGGGCAGTGAAGATCATGCTAAGGGGCTTGGGTTTCATTCTTGACAGTGTTAAGTCCCCCAAAACTGTTAGAGGAGGCAAAGCTTTGAATTTCCATTAACTTTACAAGAGGAGATCAAAACAATTTAATCTCCCCTTGGGTGGTCCTCGGGCTTGAATTTGGCCATTCCACTGCTGCAGGAGAATCACTCTGTTTCCCAGCAGTGAGCATTAAAAGTGCATGCCTCATCAGTCAGCACTTGGTAGTGACCATCTACATGATGGTGGAAATCTAAAGATTTAAAGTTGGCACAGCCAGAAATTCCTCCAGGCCAGCTGGTCAACTCACCGTGAGCCCAGAAATGGGATTTTGAAATTCTGATTTCCCAGGCCCACTGACATTGTTCAGAGGGTAGACGCCAGTGCACAGCTGTAAGAAAAAAGACAACAGCCTTTTCATAAAGAAAGGCCAAGAAATTCAGTGTGGAATATACCACGGAAACACTAGGCCTCTGGGGCAGTCAGCCCACAAGCGTGTCACTTGCTGCTGAAGTGCAGAGTCCACATTTACATGAAGCCTCTTGGTCTCCATCTCGAGTATTGTTTGCTGTATTTTTATTCATATCATTCCCTCTCTTTCATAATTCTTACCCACCCCCCTTTAACTACTGATTTTATTCATTGGAATTATACTTTTACTTATCTGTCAGGCATTTGTTGAGTGAAGTGTTTTGGGTAGGGCACCAATAGCCAAAAATTTGGGTGGGCTATTGTAATAGTAAGTGACTATTATCATTTGCTGAGCAGCATGACATTATATGAAAACTACTCTATCAGCTGTACCAAGCGATGAAGCAGAATATGAGGGACATGGCATAATAATATCTGAGGCATGTACAAAAGCTGATGCAAAAAGAAAAGATGGTTCTCATGAGAAAGAGACATTTTCTAAGGTGGGTCTCCTCTTTCCAATCATCTTTACTGCAACAGCTTAATAGACAATCTGTAACAATTGAAGGGACAATCCTAATCCCTTCCCCAATTAGGTAAGTCTCCCCACATCTCCTGCAACCTGGTATCTTAAATTTCTTCCATGGGGGAAAAAAATATATTTTATGTCATACTTTAGAGAGAGAGCTTAAAAAGCAGTTACCTGAGAGGAAGCACAGACTTAATTCACATGAAGGGGATCAACTGTCAATGTCAGCTAAGTCCCTGACAAGCAGTTTTGACACCAGCAGGAGAAAAACAGGAAGAAGAAAGTGGGATAAAAAAGTAGAATTTATGAGCCACAGAATTGATTCCCTAAACTTTGCAGTCTGATGTAGATTGGTTTTTGTCCCATGTCTCTTTGTGGATGAGGGCTCTTGGCATATTTGAAAAGGTCACACTCCTGAGTCTAGCTATGCTGAAAGTTCAAGCTCAAGGGAATAATTGCTGCTCCTGGAGCACTGTGCCCGGCTGCACAGAGGCCGCTGGGCTGAACGATGGCTGACTGTCTTTCCTTTCTTTCCCCGCAGTATGGAGAGATGCACCCCTTTGAGCTTGGAGCCCTCTCTTCCTCACCTGGACCATGTTTGTGTGGTTAAGAGCTGCTACGTGGTCTTGAACAAGGGCTCCAGGACACAGATCTGGGTTAAAGGAAGTGTCCGTAAGAATGACAGTCAAGGTCAGGCATGCCGTATGCTTTCTGCAAGGACAGTCAGTATTTTAGACTTTTCAGGCCACACGGGCTGAGCTCCCCTGTTGCACCACGGCAGCGCGTAAGCAGCCGTCAGCAGAACGTGGATGCATAGGCATGGCTGAGTCCCAGTGACAGTTTACCTATGACATCAAAGTTTGAATCTCATACATTTCATCTTCATGAAGTGTTCTTCTTTAGATTTTTCTAACCATTTAAAAAAATTATAAGTGTTGTTAGCTCACTGATTATCAAAATAGGCAGCAGGCTAGATCTGACCCTCAGATCCTAGGTAGCAGTCCCCTGTTGCAGATCAAACAGGATTTGAAGAATGTCAGATTTTGTCAAACTAGAACAATCAGGAAGAACATTCCCCAGAAAGGAGAAAAGTCTGAATCAAATAGATTCTGGAGAAGAAACGTTTTCCCTTCTGAACAGATATCTTCAATCTAACAGCATGCTAAGATTTTCTAATGAGAAGTCAGCTTTAATGGACACATGAGGGTGATTTGAAATAGGCAACAATATAAAGTATATATGGAGAGAAACATTGTATTCACTTATATAAGCTCAAGTCAGTTCTTACTCTGTTGTTTAGAGGATGTTTCCAGATAAAATCCTTTCTTCCCAGGTGATGCAAAAACCACTTAGGCTCAGTCCTGGGAAAATTATCACCTTGAAGTGAGACATGTGAGTGTTCTGTTCTGTGCTCATTCCAGAGATGAATAAAGACAGCAAATTCAGCTTTAATTGAGCTTAATAACTGTTCTCCCAGGGCATTTCTTTATGTCCAATGAGGGAGAGCTTTACAGAGACTCAGCTCTTTGTTCAGGACAGCCTTACTTGTCCCGTGTTAATTTATCTCTGATCTGTCCACAGTGGTTTATGTAAACTGATTTGAGCCCCACAAACTGACAAAAATCCTAGCACAAAGAGACTGTGAAACATGCCTTCCCAGGGAGATGGAGGAAGCACAGAAAGGAAGGGAATCTAAAAGGAGCCAATTTTCTCAAAATACAGCAGGCTGGCCAGCTCAGACTAAGGATCCCAAGAGGAGCAGCTGAAGGCTCTTCTTTATGATCTCATCCTTAGGATGAGAGACGCTTTTCAAAATGGAAACTGCAGCCTAGAGCAGTGCTAACACAGACGTGTAACATTTTCTAAATCCACAGGACGATGGTCAATGGAAAAACACTTCCAAAAGACAAACCTCAATACGCAACAGGGCCAAATGAGTATCATACTGAGCTTCCTGCTGGTGTTTTGATGGCAACAGCACGGCTCAGGGGTGCGGGGAGTGAAGCCTGAGTCCGGGCCCCGCAGCCCCTCAGCACCCGAAGCGGGCTTGCATTTCTGAGTTCCCGAATGGAAAGCATTTTAGACACAGTTTAACGGACCCCGTCTCTGTCATTATTCAGACCACAGCCCTGAACTGGGAAACCTCACCGTGACCGAGGCTGGCTGGGATGGCCTCAGACTCAACTGGACCGCAGCTGACCAGGCCTACGAGCACTTTGTCATTCAGGTGCAGGAGGCCAACGGGGTGGAGGCGGCTCAGAACCTCACGGTGCCCGGGAACCTGCGGGCTGTGGACATCCCGGGCCTGAAGGCCGCCACCCCTTACAGAGTCACCATCCAGGGGGTGATCCGGGGCTACAGGACTCCAGTGCTCTCTGCTGAGGCCTCCACAGGTACCTCCTACCTTTCTGTCTCTAGCTTCTGTTTTTCCCAACAGGAAATTGCCCAAGGATAATCAGACACAACTTGTTTTTGAAGAGACTTGAATACTCCAAGTTATAGCACGGTGGTGCCTAATAATGGGAAGAAATAAAGCTGCACAGCTCCTGGGGAGGCTTTCTCGGTGCCCGTCACGTGAACCACAGCCTCTGGGGCTCTGCAATGCCCAGCCTGGGGACTATGCACTGAGCCCCTGTGGCAGGGCCCTTTGGCTTCACAGGCTTCCTCCTGGGGAGAGAGGCTAACGCATTATATCTAAAAGGAAAAACAATCATAATAATCTTCTTGTCTTCTGGAGGAGAGGGCAATTACTTAATAAAATAAGATCATGAATGTTTTCCTACACCTCACCCCGTCGGCTCTATTTCTCAAATTTAGGAAGCTGCGTGATGCACGGCTCTCTAAAGAAAGTCACATTCCTTTAAAAAAGTAATGTCAGGCCTGCCTGCTCTTCCATTACAGAGTTCCCTGGATCGGCGTGTGTGATTTGATCATTAAACGAGTTCTTTGTCCTTCTCCAGGAGACACTCCCCACTTGGGAGAGGTCACGGTGTCCAAGGTGGGCTGGGAGGCCCTCAAACTCAACTGGACGGCTCCGGAAGGAGTCTACGAGCAGTTTCTCATTCAGGTGCAGGAGCCTGGCACGGAGGAGGCAGCCCAGAACCTCACTATCCCGGGAGGGCTGAGGTCCGTGGACCTGCCTGGGCTCAAGGCGGCCACTCACTATAGCATCACCATCCGCGGGGTCACTCGGGACTTCAGCACGGCCCCTCACTCTGTTGAAGTCTTAACAGGTACTCTAGACTGCTTCACTGACTTGCTTCCTCCCACTTAGGAGGGATCCACGCTCTTCCCTCATCTAAACTGGGCTCCGCTCCTACCCCAGCAGGGAGCGCGGTGATTCACCCAGAGGTCCTGGCCCTTGTTTGGCCAGGTCCTAGTCCTAGCTTGGGAGCCCATTCCATGGAAAGCTCCATGTTCTCTTCTCTTGCATAAATTAAGCAGCGACTTTTCTTTCAAAGCAAGTTTCAGCCGTATTATCTAAGAAGTTGGAAAGCACACTTGGCGAGTGGGGAAAAAAAAAAAATTGATCTGAGCTCATTTTAAGAACACACCAAAGGACTCCCTCCCTGAAGCCCCATCTGTATGTCAAGAATGGAAGTTGTGAACAATTCTGAGGACTGTCTATGAAAGACAAAGGCTGACTAGAAACGCCCTGGCTTCAGTGCCAACAGCTAGAGTGTGCTCAACACCTGCTGTAAATCACACGTCTGGGATCAACACCAACCAGACAACTCTCCCGACCTCAGCCACAGTGCCATCTCACCTGAATCCCAGAATGCCACTGCCTTTTTTTAGTAACTTGGCAACTCTGTCTCCTTGTGCAGAGGAGGTCCCACGTCTGGGGAACCTCACAGTGACCGAGGCTAGCTGGGATGCCCTCAGACTGCACTGGACCAGCCCCGATGGGATCTATGAGCAGTTTGTCATTAAGATCCGGGAGACTGATCAGCCCCAAGAAGTTCACAGTCTCACGGTTCCTGGCAGCCAGCACTCCGTGGAGATTCCAGGCCTCAAGGCTGGTACCTCTTACACAATCACCGTGCGTGGCGAGGTCAGGGACCACAGCACGCAACCCCTTGCTGTGGAGGTCATCACAGGTATACAACCCTCTTCCCACGCCAGGGACCCCAGCCTGTCACTGGAATAGAGAAAATCCCCCAGGAGTCAGGGACTGCTCTCAAAGCTGTAGGCAGTCAGCATGAACTCAGACTCTAACTCCAGAGGGTCTGAGTTGGAATTCCACCTTACTGGCTGAATATTCTTGGGTATCTCATTTTATATCTCTGAGCCTTCTTTTCTCACCTTTGAATCAGAGATAATACTCTGACCTCAGAACACTGTCATGAGCAGTAAATGAGGTAATGGGTGAAAGTACTTAGCAAGGCAGTCATTCTGTAGTAATTTTGAATGGCAAATAGCTAAATTTATCCAATAGCAACATATCATAGTATAATTAACATACACAGCAGGGTTGTGACAGAATATGATTAGAAGTTTCTAGAGAAATCTTAGCATTAGTGGCCTCAGAGTCACTGATGGCCATCCATCTGGTAGTCACACCACTGCAGAATAACCTCTGAAATGATCTATCATCATCTGCAGAAGTTAGCCAAGTCTGTCTCTCTCTCCTTAGCAGATCCTTGAAGCAGGGCTATTTCCAAGAAAGGACAGTCATGTTGGACTTCAATGTTTTAGATTCAGTTTGGAGAGGAAAAACAATTCATCTCAATTTGTCCCCTGAAAATATGCAACTCCATCTGTTACAGAAAACTGTGCTGGTCATGAGATTGCTAGAAACAGCTTTAAACGGATCATGGAGAAATGGGTCTGATTTGGGGGATTAGGGTTTTTATGGGTTTCCCTTGTGGCTCAGCTGGTAAAGAATCTGCCTGCAATGAGGGATACCTGGGTTTGATACCTGGGTTGGGAAGATCCCTTGGAGAAGGGAAAGGCTACCAACTCCAGTATTCTGGCCTGGAGTGTTTTTATGCTGGGCTCTAAGCCCATGCCCTTCTCTACACACCCTGTGTTTTAATCCCAGCCAAATAACCTAATCAGGGGAAGGCAATGGCACCCCACCCCAGTACTCTTGCCTGGAAAATCCCATGGACGGAGGAGCCTGGTGGGCTTCAGTCCATGGGGTCGCTGAGAGTCGGACGCGACTGAGCGACTTCATTTTCACTTTTCACTTTCATGCATTGGAGAAGGAAATGGCAACCCACTGCAGTATTTTTGCCTGGAGAATCCCAGAGATGGGGGAGCCCAGTGGGCTGCCGTCTATGGGGTCGCACAGAGTCAGACACAACTGAAGCTACTTAGCAGCAGCAGCAAATAACCTAATCAAATGAATTGTCTTTCTTGCTGAGATATACTGAATAAACCTGGTCCTTGCTAGAAACTGTATAAGAAAAGCTATGTGGCAGTACACCTTACCTGGCCAGATTATCAATGGCCTGTGTTTCCTGAAATATTATCAAACAGGAGCAAAGGGGCCTTTGGGACACCTGAGATCTCAGAGCAGAGTATAGTGGTCCACATCTGTAGTTTATAAACTTTGCATTTTTAGCAGTAGAATTCCTTTTGCATGAGCAGTCTTACGAGGAGACCCACTATATCACAAGTAAATGAACAGCCCTTCTTGGTGAGCTGGGAAGGAGGAGAGGGCCGTCCGCACACATGTCTCCAACCCAGTTCTTCCATAAAAGGACCAGTTCTACAGTCTAAATGCAGCCCCTCCAAAAGGTCTGGTTTGGACAAATGCCCCATGAGCACCGAGTCCAGGAATACCTGAGAACCAGTACCTCATACTTTTTTCTGATGGAAATCTTGCAGATATTTTCTTTTCTAACTTTGAATCCATGGTCACTTCAGCCTCAAAAAAAAAAAAAAAAAAAAAGGCTGGGAGATTACATTGCACCCTGAGCAGCAGTGAGTTTTTCCTTATCTGGAACCCAAACTTTCTATATCAGTAATGACTACATTAAATTTCCTTCCCACATTGTTCAGTTCAGTCGCTCATTCATGTCCGACTCTTTGTGACCCCTTGAACCACAGCACGCCAGGCCTCCCTGTCCTACATTGCAGAAAAATGAATGGTGGGTGCTGCTCTGCACCATCTGCAGAGCAAAACATAATCACTTTTAATTAAGAGTAGACACTCATTTCACACACAGGGCCTTGCTTTGTGAAGCAAGCATTCTTCATTCAGACACAAAGTGCTGTCAGGAGAAGCCGGGAGGGAACGTGCCAAGCCAAGAACCCAGTACGGAAACTTTGATCCCTGACGGATGAGAAAAGTCTGGAGATAAAACATCAGACTTGTCCAAACCTGATTCAGCACATGCTTTGTGCACCCAGTCAGCTAGCCTGTGGCCAGCAAAGACAGGATCTCTCCAGAGTTCAGTAATGAGAATGAAGCAGGGAAGTCTCTCCCACGTGACCAAGAAGTTTCAAGGAGAAACATCAAAACATCTGTGTATCCGTGGGTTCCACATTCTCAAATTCAACTAACCAATACCAAAAATATTAGGGGAAAGAATTCCGGGGAGCAAAAAGCAAAACTTGAATTTGCCGTGTGCTGGTAACTGCGTGCATCGCATTTCCATTGCATTAGGTATTATAAGTAACCTAGAGACGATTTTTAAAGTATACAGGAGGATGCACGTGCTGGTGCTGCTGCTAAGTCGCTCCAGTTGTGTCCGACTCTGTGCAACCCCATAGACGGCAGCCCACCAGGCTCCCCCGTCCCTGGGATTCTCCAGGCAAGAACCCTGGAGTGGGTTGCCATTTCCTCCTCCAGGGGATCTTTCTGACCCAGGGATGGAGCCCAGGTCTCCTGCATTGCAAGCGGATTCTTTACCATCTGAGCCACGAGGGAAGTCCCTGTACTTTTAACCAATTCTTACTTCCCTTACCCTGACCCACAATGCCACCTTTTCCATGGCCTTTTAGGTGCTAGTCATGCACGATCCTCAGAGACCTCCCAGTGGGTTGTAAATGGTTGAAAATATTCGGGGAAATATTGGCATCACCAAGTCAAGGATAAGCAACACAGGTGATCCCCTTTGTGACCGTCTTCATCTCCCTAAGAAAGCTGAGGCCAGTTGCTGCAGTTCAAACTGAAAATTTCCTGAGATCAGGAATGACCACATACACACAAACACAAGAAAGCCTTTGCCCCTTTCTGTCTTCCCTAGAGCTGGACTGCGGGACGTTCCTTTCTCATGTTTTGTTGGCAGGACTGACAAATTCCTCTCTGTCCTTCTTCAGCGGAGCTCCCCCAGCTGGGAGACTTAGTCGTGACCAAGGCTGGCTGGGATGGCCTCAGACTCAACTGGACCGCAGCTGACCAGGCCTTTGAGCACTTTGTCATTCAGGTGCAGGAGGCCAACAGGGTGGAGGCGGCTCAGAACCTCACGGTGCCTGGGAACCTGCGGGCTGTGGACGTCCCGGGCCTGAAGGCTGCCACCCCTTACAGAGTCACCATCCACGGGGTGATCCGGGGCTATAGGACCCCAGTGCTCTCTGCTGAGGCCTCCACAGGTACCTTGTTCTCCCAGTCCAGGGGGATTTCTCTCCAAGAGATCATGGAGGGGTCAGCTTGCATCCCTACCTAAATCCTTCCCATGTGCCCGTTAGCTGCTGGCCTTGCATGCTCAGAGACCTGCCCGTGGGCTGTGCCTTGGGCCAGATGCCTTCGACATCTCAGGAATATCCGTGCAGATGTGGCCTTTTGTGACCTCTAACCTCTCGCAGACCTTACCTGTCTAGTCCTGTAACTGCATCTCTTTTGAATGACAGCTTTCCATTTCATGAGCCAGCTTGATGGTCTCCATTCTCATCTCTTGTGGTTGGATGAAACCAGAAGCCAACCTTCCCACGTGTGAGTTCTGATGGAGCACATGTTATTTACTTTAGAGTCTTTTTGTTGGAAGTTGAAAATGGTGCTTTACTATCCCAAATCCCTCAAGGATATGGGCACCATGGTTCTTGCATTTAAAAAGAAATGTTTTAATTTAAATGTTTCTCTAAAATGAACTGAGTATAATAAGAGAACTGAATTACCCTCCTCCGAGCAGTTCTCTCAGATACTGAGTCATTGTTAGAACATCAAATTAGCAAATAGCTAGACCAGAAAAGGAAAAAAAAAGATCACATAATTATGACTGGAGACTGTACCAAAGAAAAAGCCATTCATTAGCAGAAGCACACCCAGCAGCATTTGAAGCAATGAACGTCCCAGATTATGAATGTCAAAGATCCGATGCCCTTTTCGTTCTTTTAATGAAGAGTTGCTCCCTGGACTGTCGGCCTTTGGATGGCGCGCTCTCAGCCCAGACCCCGGAGGGTGCACTTTAGTGAACTCATCAGTCTGTGCCAATGACAGAGCGTTCAGTGTTTCCCTGGACCTTGCTCGAGAGCACAGCCCTCCCTGGCCCTGGTTCGTGCCTCCATTGGTCTGAAGTTGAGCAGAGGCTGGTTGGTTTGGTTTTGAATATGCCTTTCCCATTTTCTGATAATTATTGCAACTTAAATTTTGTGTGAACTTTTATGTCCTAGTTGATTCTACTAAAAACATAGCTCTCCTTTTCAGCCCGCACCATTTCAGTAACTCTTGCTGATACGAACATACAGCACAGACAGCTGATGCATGAATGGTGACCCTGAAATGCCTAAGAATTGCAGCTGAGGCTGCCCTGGATGGACCCGGGGCCCTTTTATCTAACAGCCATAAACCATTCCCTCTCAGAAGGCAGAGAAACCACCCACCACTTTTCATCTTTCCTGTTGATCTTGTGGTTTGGGTGTTCTTAGTATTTTTTTGTTTTGTTTTTTTATTTCTTTATAATGATACCAACATGCTTGCTCCTGATGAGTTGGTCTGTGGGGAGGAAGAGCCATAATTCCATCTGGACTGCATTCCATCAGATCTCTTGGGAAGGGAGAGCTTTCTCCTGCCCTGCTAGAGAGACAATACTAGCTTTACAAACCCTGCTCCTGCCTGCCCTCTGCATGTTTTATTCCTGTTGCTCAGAAAAGCATTGAGACAAAAATGTTACTTCCTGGCCAGACAGGGCTGCCTGATGGCCTCATCCTGGCTCAGCTCTCTCGGTTGGCAAGGCAATACTAGCCTTCTTGGCCCCCGGAGAAGCAGTTAAGAAAGGACAAGCTATTTTAACAGAATCTGGGAACAGCTGGCCCTTGTCAGAAGTACGAAGAATCACACTGACAAATTGCCAATTCCCTTTAAGTCACAAAATCAGAAGCCTCAAGGTACCACCGTGGGAGGGGAATGGCATCAGAATTATTTAGTCATCATTTGAATAGATGGGAACTCCCTCAAAGCAGAGGATATCTGCCTGCCGGCGGGAAGCAAGCACAGATGGTCTCCTGAGTGCAATTTAAGAGACTGGAAGCTGCCAGCACGCGTATCTTTTGACCGCCGGCCAGCATCCCTGAGGTGCAGCTCCCAGGAGCACAGGGGCTTCGGCAGAGCAGTTCCTGCCGCGGACACTCAGCCTGTCTCCGCGCTCAGGCCAGATCTCAGGCAGGCCCGGACCAGGTGTGGCGGCTCCCGAGCAGGCAGATCTGCTCGCTATACCTTCCTTTTTGTATTTTTCCTTTTAACAAACCCCGCTTTCCTCTCCTACTGGCACTGATTGGTAACATTGCTTCGTTTTGCCCTGACCCTGCACTGTCAGATCTTTCTATTCAGCTATTAACAACTACAGCCTTAAAACCCAAGCCCCGTGATTAATTCAGAATTATTTGTTTCTTCTCTCCTACCCTTCCTTTTTCAGCCGGAGAACCTGAACTTGGAAACTTAAGTGTTTCCGACATTACTTCTGAGAGTTTCAACCTCTCCTGGACCGCTACTGATGGTGCCTTCGAGACCTTTACCGTTGAAATTATTGATTCCAATAGGTTCCTGGAGACCATGGAATATAACGTCTCTGGTGCTGAACGAACAGCCCACATCTCAGGGCTCCGCCCCAGTAATGACTTTATTATCTACCTCTCTGGACTCGCTCCCAGCATGCAGACCAAAACCATCAGTGCCACGGCCACCACAGGTACACGCACACTCGCCCATTGCTAACGCCCTCTCTCCAGAGTCTTTTCTGCAGGTTGAAGCCACGCCTTCACTCCCACGGAAGCCCGGGTCACAGGGCAGCAGCTGTTCCCTGACACTCGCCTGGAGCGCTGCTGACCATGCCTCTCTTCCAGCAGCAGCCCATATGGCGACTTGCCTACTGTATCACTGACCAAGCCATTTACAGCATGATATAGAGTGTGGTCCAGACTGCCAAGCTGACTCTGGAAAAAAGAATTCTCTTCCTCAGTAACTAAAAAGCTCTGATGAGAGCTGTTCTTGACTTGGGAAGATGTCTACATTGGTCAAAGAGGTCTTAAAAATTATATTGTGTGTTATATGATGGTTTTTGTCTTCCGAGTGCCTTTGAGTTCCCCAAACCCCAATATTCCAATGATTGAATGACAATGAATTGGGAAAGTGATGGCAGTCAGCAAAAGTTATTCATCAGATGAGTGTAAGAGGAAGTCACGCTATTCAGACCACCCCGATTCCAAGGCCACCTCTAGGAGAAAAGACCAGAACATGCTGGCTTGCTCCCAGAACAGTGAATGGCAGATGGCAGAAACAGAGTAGGCGCGTTTATACAAGGAACTTGGTTAGCCAAAGAGCGGACTGCCCTCAGCAAATCTGTGCCATCTGTGGCATGCACAGCATCAGAGATGCTCTCTGGAACGCAGTGAAAGACAATTCTACGTGAATTCAACAAGGAGAGCCTTGTCCATTTCCAAATAGCATTCTTAGCCCATTTTTGGACAATGCCTTCTCCTGACAGATAAAATTAGACATCACAGACTGAAATTAAAAGTCATTTGTGGAGTAGACAGGAGATTCTCTTCTTCTCACAAAAATGGTTCCCATATTCTGGGAGAATTCAAGAAAAGGATTAACATTGCAGCATCCAAACTCCCTCATTTTAAGTTGCCCAAGGCTGAGGGAGGATCTGTCCTCATTCTGCATGAGACTACAAATTGTTATCAGTGTGGACCCCAGGAAAAACAGTGAGCTAGCCAGCAGTATCTCATTCTTACCCCACCCAGATGAAAGTTCATCAAAACCTACAGAAATCAAACACATGTATTTCTTTCTCATGGTTCAAGTTGGTTTTCAAAAGAGAGAAAGTTCCTTTATCAGAGGGTAAAGGTTAAAACGTGATGGATTTAGTCTTACCTGTTCTGATTTTGACCTGGTAGAGTTTTACATCGACATGCTGGCTGTATTTTCTTTTTTTCTTCTCACTTTAGTAGCTGAGCTCTCTCCTTAGCCACCTCACTGTCTCCAATGTGACTTCGGGCAGTGTGGCCATCTCATGGAAAGCTCAGGGGTCTGCCTTTGATAGCTTCCTTGTAGAAGTTAGGAGTTCTGACCCCCTCCAGGAGACGGTGGTCCATTCTCTGCCTGCGGCGTCTCGCAGCTTGGTCATCACCAACCTCAAAGCTTCTTCTGATTACACTGCCCGCCTCCACGGGCTGATTGGCAGACAGCATGCTCAGACCCTGATGGTCCAAGCAACCACAGGTATTTCCCATGATGGGTTCTTCACTGTCCAGTGAACTTCCTCTGAAGAGGATTCTGCCCAAAATCACCTTCGACCCACTTTTCACCCTTCTGTTCCTCCAGATTCTTCTCAAATTTGAGAGAACCACCCCAACTAGAGCTTTAAAAGAAAATCTCTCACCCCAAATTAAGGAACTTCGGTGTCAACCTCTTTTTCCTAAAAGTCTGCTCACATCTGGCATTGTCTGTATAGAGTTAACCTGACATGCTTTGGTTGAATTTCTAAACCATCCTTTGATCTGGTCTTGAACATGATCATCTGCTTGTGGTCTTTCTAATCAGCTTTCCCATGTCTTGTTTAAAGGAGTGTGTGCATGCCATTGTTGATTCCTTGGTCACAGAGATCCACATTCTCTTTCTCTCCACTGAGCTTTTAAAAGTGGTGTTACCAGCATGCGGAGAAAAATACCCCAAAGCACACCCCAAGACTCACTTGAGAGGACCCAGTAGTCTCATCTTGTTCTTAAGAACTTTTATTTGTTTGTGTTCCCTAGAGACTGCTCTTTTTTGACACTGACTCTGTCAAGCATGTTTTGTCATCCACTGATATCTATAACAGAGTGTCAGAGTCTTCCTTTCATCTGTCATCTTATCCAAATCTTGGTGCATGCGGTAAACATTCAGAGTATGAGGTTTTTGGAAATGTTTGTTTTTCCCAGAAGGGGACAGCATGCCAAGAAGTTGTTTCCAAGGGTTAGAAATGGTAACAGAAAAACATCCATAGCTTGCATGGAACACTGACTGGACCCTCACTACCATTCTCTGAATTTCTTCTTGCATCTCACTTTTCAACCTGGTTGCATCCTATGGGAGACAGTTAGAGGTTCAGCTGACCTTGAAAACCCAAGTCTTATTCTGCATGATTGTTAGTGCCTGTTGGCATTGCCAGGGTCCATCCGGGAGCATAGGAAGAGTCCGAACATTCATCCTTAATTCGGGAGATTCCTTCCACAGCAACATATAAGGAAAAAGCAGACAGAGATTCATTGGAGGATTTCACTTTTTCTGTGGTTGAGGTAATTTGCCAGTGCTGTAGCTGAAAGCTATAGCATCATTAACTTCTCAATCTAATTGCTAAGTAGGAAATCCCATGACATTACTTCTGGCTACACTCTGCCTCTGAGCCAGATCCATTTGTCCTTCGAGACTTCATGGCTTCAAGTTATGCTCTGCAGTTGTCCACTTAAAGTTTATCCAAATGAGCCCCTTCTTTCCTCCAAATCCTGGAGCTGCAGCAAAACAATATCTGAGTCCTTGGAAGAAGAAGTTTGCTTCTTCCCAACACTAAATCCTAATCCTAGTATTTCAATTATCCTGGACTGTCGCTTCTCTCTAAAATACATCTGGGTTGAACTTATTTTAATGTTAGTATTATTTAATAAATGTGTATTTAGGTGGCCAGACCACATATATCTCAGCTGAAACTGGTAGTGTAGTTCCCCTCAATTAAAAATGAGTTGCTCTCATCACAGACCATCTAGATTTCAAGTGACAAGATAAACTTAACCTCAGTGGAACCATCCATCCTTCCAAATTAACCAATAAGTGAATTTCATATCAGAAGATGCAAAGTCTAACTTCAAGTTTTCCTTTAACTTTTACATATACCAGGGATTTTTGAGTGGAAGACAGCTTCACCTTTATAGTATTCAGAGTGAGATGGAGATTTTCTACATGGTGCATACATTTGGGTTTCTGAATAGTACAAAGGATTTCTCTTGTGTGGATATTAACCTTTAATTTCTACAATCCAAACAGATCAAAGACGAAATCAGGAAATTCCAAAATAGCATTTTCTAAGGCATGCTCGGTGGCACACCAGCAACTTGAGATGTTCAGAGACTATTCCTCAGATAGGGTATCCATTCATCATTAAGTTCATGAAATGCTATGCTTAGTCACTCAGTCGTGTCTGAGTCTTTGCGACCCCATAGACTGTAGCCTGCCAGGCTCTGTCCATGAGGATTCTCCAGGCAAGAATACTGGAGTGGACTGCCATGCCCTCCTCCAGGGGATCTTCCCCACCCAGGGATCAAGCTCAGGTCTCCCCCATTTCAGGTGGATTCTTTACAATCTGAGCAATAGGGAAGCCCTATGAAATGCTGGGCTAAATGAAATTAAGTAGGTTTCTCTACAGAACCGGCATTCCTTTAAAATGCTAGTACGCTTCAAGAATCTCCAGGGTAAGATGTATTATTCAATATAATGTGAAGCTATCTTGTCTTGGAACATCTCACAGAGCTAGTGTCCCATCACAAGCCTTAGAAAATGTACTCTTAATACATCTTTACAGTAATTCTCTACTGCCATAATGGCTTCGTCGCTTTTCTTTATACATGACCAGCAAATGGTCACGTCTCTACTTAAAAAAAAAAAAAATGCAAATCCACACCTGCAGAGAAAGTGGTATATTTTCTAGCATCATAACCAGTGCAGGTGTGGACAAAGCTTGATACACGACCTTTCAGCAAATATTTGGAGGGACTGATACTTTCATGTTCCATGGCTACATGCTGGAGAAATTGTCTGCTCCCTCTAATAATGTGTCTCTCTTTCTCTCTGCCCCTGTTCCTTTCCCCCTAGAGCCAGAGCCACAGTTGGGCACGCTAGTCCTTAGCAATATCACTCCTGACAGCTTCAACGTGTCATGGACCACTCAAGCTGGGCCTTTTGCAAAGATTGTTATCAATGTCAGCGATTCTCACTCGCTGCACGAGCCCCAGCAGTTCACAGTCTCAGGAGACGCACGGCACGCTCGCGTCACGGGCTTGGTGGCAAGCACGGGCTATGACGTTAGTGTGGCAGGGACCACCTGGGCTGGGCGCTCCACCAGGCCCCTCACTGCCTTTGTCGTGACAGGTACTCTTTCAAAGGCTCTAGCTTTGTTCGGAATTCTAAACTGGGGAAGGGAGGAAAGGGGGTAGGCATCCTAAAGGGAAATTCAGCCCCCAGGATAGTCTTCATTCCATATGTGAACTTCCACATGAAAAGAGAGCAAGTGCTATTTCCAAGAGAGACCTTCACAGCCACTCTCAGGAAATGAAGACGGTAGACTCAACAGCCGTATAAAGCTGCTGTGCCCAGGTTTATAGGCTGTCTGATTCACAGTGTGGAGGTTCTGGCTGGAGAGTGAGTTTTAAGTTGGTAATGGCCCAAGGTAGGAATTTTGCCCATAAATCATGCTAGGTAAAGCAGCCCATAAACTACCTGCCCCAGAAATAAAGTGATTTACTTTTTCTTCCATAAAGGGGTTAGTTTTTAAAATCGACATCTACATCAGATTAAGGAAGGTTCAACCTTAGAACAGATAAATCCCATTTTAATTAAACCCGATCTATTTATTGAACTCGACTTCTTCTCTTTGAATTACATAAAGAAATGGTTTTCTGTTCCCTTTCCTGAAATTATCCTAAATCAATGGCAAAGGCTGAAAGTGGTGTCAGTTTACCAAATCTCTAACCTGCAAAGCCTCAGAAAATATTTAGAAGTCTCTCTTTCCACTAATGATCATTTTTAGGAGACCAACTTTGCTGGCTGATTTTCACATGAAACCAGGCGTCTCTTGAGGTCTAAATTGCTATAAATTGCTGTTTACTGACATAAATAAGATACATCAATAAGATCAGCTAAGTATTTAATTGGAGGCAACATAGGTTTCCTAGAAGAGTGAGGATCTTGAGATCAGGCCTATGTGGTTTCTAATTCTCTCCCACATCTTTTTAACTACATAACCTTGACCAGCTCTTAACGTCTCCGAAACCCCACTCTCATACGTATGAAAAGAGAATACTAACAGGCACCTCTGGCAGTTTCAGGATTTAATGGATATGGTGAAATGTAACTGCCTGGCGTCCAGGAGGCATTTTACAGATGCTGAGTCCTTTCCTCTGTCTCCCAACAGTCTGAGAAAAGTAGGCTTCTTAAAGATGAGCCACAACAACAATACAACAAATAAATAAAAGCAACAGCCTAGATAGAAACAATAGACCTGGCAGTATGACTTTTCCTATTTTTTTTTAAGAGAACACTACATTTTTTTTTTACTATAAGATCAAAGAGAGGTAATGTTTTCTGTACAGTGTTTAATGTGAATTCAACTGTCCTGTCTTCAGATGCCAAACATGGTCATTGCTTAGTGGGGCAGGGCAAGGAACAGACAGACAGATGACTGAGAACCTCGCTGCCCAGGAGGGAACGCATGGCCGGGTGCAGATCCTCAGGCCCTTACTTGCAGCTTCTTGCAGGGTCTCCCACAGAACAGAGAGAAGAAAAGGGGGCTGGGAGAGCTGGTTTAGGCAATCCTGGATCTAGTTACAGTATTGTCTCGGCTAATCCTGGATGTGAAAAGACTCTGCTGTTTAAAAGAAGCATATTTTTAAAAGAGATTTAAAAAAAAAAAAAACCCCTGAACACGAGGGACTATAAATAGCAAGCCCCTGTTGGACTAATTAGCCTGAACGCCCTCCTGTTCATTGGAATTCTCTGCTTTGATGGCCTGGAAGTTTCGCGGAGGCCAGTTATCAGAGAAAGGCGCCACATATCCAAACAAAGTTTTGCAGCAGAATTTGAGATCCTTGTCTTGCAGACAAAGGAGCCTGTCAGCACAGTATATATGATTTCATCTTTGCCTTTGATAGAGTTATGATTTAGAGTAGACCTTCATTTGTTTTGTTTTGTTTTTTTTAAAGCCTCAAGACAAACACCACTCAGTTCAAAATAAGTACAGGAAATCCAAGCTGTGACAAAATTTAATCTCTGCTTACAGGGTGAGGGCATTCATTCACTTGTTCATTCAGTCACCAAACATGTCTTTTTAAAACATTTTCCTTTACATTCCATGTATTAGACTCTGGGCATTAGGATAAGGTCATTTATCTCTTTGAATATTTCCATTTAGCTTCAGTGAAATAGCAGGCTCTAAACTAGATGTGGCTAAAGCAGCCTTGGCCATGGAATTCCCACCCCTGTACCCGCTCTGACAAAAATAAACACACGCTCTTACTGTGTTTTGTTTTACTAGAGGGACAGCCCTGGACCTTCTCCAGTGCTCATGCTTATGCCTCAGGTCTTGCCAGCACCAATGGGGTTGACTAATTAGACTTTGGTATGGAAAGCACATTGAACCTGGAGTCAGATGACCTAGGTTGGATCTCAGCTCAGGCACCTAGTGGATACGTCGCTCACTTAGTCGTCTAGTCGTGTCCAACTCTTTGTGACCCTATGAACCATACCCTTCCAGGCTCCTCTGCACGTGGGATTCTCCAGGCAAGAACACTGGAGTGGGTTGCCATGCCCTCCTCTAGGGGATCTTCCTGACCCAGGGAGTGAACTCATGTCTTTTACGTCTCCTGCATTGGCAGGCGGGTTCTTTACCACTGCACCACCTGGGGAGTCCCTTTACTGCTGAGTCATGGAGAAATCCCTGGCCTCTCTGCTTCCTTTGTTGTCTTGGGTATAAAGAGAGGATGGTAATACCTACTTACAGTGTCAGTAGTGTGTAAGTGTTAGTCGCTCAGTCGTCCCCGACTCTTTGCAACCCTGTGGACTGCAGCCCACCAGGCTCTTCTGTCCATGAGATTTTCCAGGCAAGGATACTGGAGTGGGTTGCCATTTCCTTCTCCAGGGGATCTTCCCAACCCAGGGATCGAACCTGGGTCTCTTGCACTGCAGGCAGATTCCTTACCGACTGAGCTACAAGGGAAGCCCTACAGTGTCATTATGAGGGTTCAATAGGATAATGGATGTGAAGCCTTGTCAGCTGAGAATTAACAGAAGTCCAGTTGATACAAGCTCTCCTGTGGGGAGTCCCAGTGTGGAAAAAGACCCTTTGGTACCTAGTGAATAAGAGTACCTGAGACACAGATGTTTGGTGAATGAATGAACAAATAATGACAGAATTTACTGAAGATCCCACCTTTATCCAGGAAAACAAAATTAGCAAATCTTAGTATTCCTTACTAGCCCATGATCATAATTGGTTAAATTTGGACACAGAAAAATCTCACCTTTATCTCAGCTGGTGGGGATGTACATCACTAACTGGCCTGGTCCACTTAATTCTAAATAAGATCTAGAAGCGGAATAGAAACATATAAAACACACTGAAAAGGGAGTATGCTTTAAAAATAAACAAGCTGATTTTCTTCAAGACCACAAGTTAGTGGGAAATAGACAAAGGAGTCCAAACCCATGACAAGATATTCAGTTTTCTCGGGAAAAATCTATGACCTTTGGAGTCAGACCAGCTAGAACCTTGCACTGTCACATGCTAGACCTGCGACTTTGGCCAAGTCAGTCAACTTCTTCTGAAGCTCGGTATTCTTACCTGTTTATCGTGGGAATAATGTCCACCTCAGAGACTTGTTAAGAGATCTACACAAGACAACGTCACCTGGCATCTGATAAGCTCTTACCAAAAATGTGTTTTCTGAGCACATTAACACATTTGATGACTGATTGTGCATCTCATCAGTTTTTGTGGAGACTTGCGCTGTCCCGGCAGAGTCAGCGCTGCTAACCTGAGTTCTTCTCACCCCTCCCTTCTTTCAGAGGCCCTGCCCCTTCTGGAAAACCTAACCATTTCCGACATTAACCCCTACGGGTTCACAGTTTCCTGGACGGCATCGGGGAATGCCTTTGACAGCTTCCTAGTCACGGTGGTGGATTCTGGGAAGCTGCTGGACCCCCAGGAATTCACCCTTTCAGGAACCCAGAGGAAACTGGAGCTCAGAGGCCTTATAACTGGCATTGGCTATGAGGTCATGGTCTCTGGCTTCACCCAAGGGCACCAAACCAAGCCCTTGAGGGCTGAGATTATTACAGGTATTTTGGCTCAAGTGAGCCATTTTCTCCTCTTCCCGGTTCCCTCCATGTAATCCATCTATGAGACCACCGTGGTTTTAACACTCTTGTCCATGCTTCCTACTTAATCCCTAGATGTGGCCTAGTCTTTGTGTCCCCCCCACCCCACCCCCAGCACACTCTCCTGTCTCGCGTCTCTAACGAGTGCTCCTTTCCTCCCACTCCAGAAACGAGAAGGTCGAAATGTCTCCCCTAGGTGTCCCGAGTCCTCTGACTGCGTCTTGTCTGTAGCTCTTGTGTGTTACCCTCCTCTGTTCATCCGGCTGGTCCCCAGCTACGTTTCAGCCTTCTCAAAAGAAATATACCAAGGAGTATATTTCAGAAACTTATTTACTGCATTTGTCATCTCAAAGCCTCAACTGTGGTCTTGCCAAACTTGCCAGGTGGGCTTGTCATTGGAAAACCAACTGTGAACTTATACCAGTAAACACTAATATCACTGAGATCCTTCAACACAGACTAAATCCATAATTTTCTGCACACTCATAATTCCTAGAGAAATATAGCATGAACAACTTTAACAGTCAAAAATCTGTGTTTCCCAAAGTCTTTCTAGAGGGGACTAACTCCATATTCAGAGGTCCTACTTAATAAAGAAGTTCCAGGTTCAAATAAACTTCTGAAACACCGCGTTAAACATAAGTTTAACAAGATCCTTGACCACAAGGCTCTAGAGAACATTGTAAAGTACGTGCTTCTTTCCAAAAGGGGCTTACCCAGGAAATATTTCCCACATTTATTTGACAATGGATGATGATCAAACAGATATAGTTTGCTCTGAGTGTACTTTGGGAAACTCAGCTCTAAATCTACCTCGACATTGAGTTTTGTCTAGTTAAGGCAATCCAAGATAGCAACTTTGGGTCTAAAGTATGTAGTACAAGAGGTTCCAAGTCTTGGTTCTACCATCTGAACACTTACTGAATGGTTAACAAAAAGCAAGCCAGTCAAGAGTAGGAGCCTCCCTTAGTACAGCAGCTCCAAGAAAAAGAGCATAACATTTATAACGTTTTAAAAGCCAAATGCTCAAGATCAAGGGAAATATAATCAGCCGTATCATCATGGGCAGCTCTGCAGATCGTTAATGCTGGTTTATTTGTCTTTGCAAAAAGAAAAGAAGAAGGTCTCACAGACATGGGCGTTCAGCCACTGGCAGACAGAGAGCAAATGTAAACAAGTTACCGGCTTTGAACTTGTTTAATAATGCAGGGAAGGGGTCTTTGCTGAGTCCAGATGTGGATTTATAGAATTGCTTTTAGACAAAACTCACACATGTAAGCACCCACTTGACTTGTACTGAATGTATCAACTCTCTTTCTCCTCTCCTCGACCTACTAGACATGTCCACGTTGAATCATTTTATTTTCGGTATCTCAGGACACTTCTCGCTCTGAGAGCCGGGACAGGACTGCATATCAATACCCCCACCGGAGCGACTATGGCCCGGGCTGCTGAGTGATCTTCTCCCCCTTCCACCATTCTCTTCCCTTCTAGAAGCCGAGCCGGAAGTTGACAACCTTCTGGTTTCAGACGCCACCCCAGATGGTTTCCGCCTGTCCTGGACAGCTGATGAAGGAGTCTTCGACAGTTTTGTTCTCAAAATCAGAGATACTAAAAAGCAGTCCGAGCCACTGGAGATAACCCTCCTTGCCCCCGAACGAACCAGGGACATAACAGGTCTCAGAGAGGCCACGGAATATGAAATTGAACTCTATGGAATAAGCAGTGGAAGGCGATCCCAGCCAGTCACTGCCATAGCAACAACAGGTACCATATATAAATGGGAGAGATGAGAGAAAAGCTCTCTGTTCCTCTTCTCACAGGGCTGGGAAATTATTAGAGATTTGCATGCAGACAAGCTTGGGTTTGAATCATGACTCTTGATTATAGACTAGATGATTGTGATTGTGATTGTGGCTGTTTATGCAAAAAGAGCATGATACCGCTTACCTAATAGTGTTGTGGGGATTGAATGAGATGATTCATGGAAAGCCCATAGGGAGGGCCTGGCACATAGCTAGGGCTGAGCTAGTGAGAGCGAGTAACATTTTCATTATTGTCATTAAGATAATCATTATAATCATTGCTTTTTCTTCAAATTCCAAAGACCCTTCTTTCTGCCTGTTATCATGTTTTATCCAGAGATATACTTCCATGTTCTTTGGTCAAATGTTCAAGCTATGCAGGGTATAATGGAGAAGTGGTACCTCTACCTCTAAAGATTAATACTTTTAAAATTCTACTTGTGAATAGTCAGTACCTTGATCAAGAAGGAAAAAAGAAGAGGCTAGCAGGTTTGGCAGGCTCACGCATTTTATTTTATACTCGTAGCAATTCTAAAAAGCACTAGAGGCAGAAATGAAAATTCTATTCAATATGAATTCTTTCCAGAAGAATAAAGAAAGATGGCCATTACAAGATGGTGTAAAATGATAATATTAAGATTAACATGATTCTTCAAAGAGAAAAGGACAGACCTTCAGTGGTAAGGTAGGGTGAATTCCTTCAGGAAACCAAGGGAGGTGCAGAAATGGAGCATTTGCTAGAGACAGCTGCTTCAGAGGAACCAGAGGAAACAATCATAAAACCACAAGCAGAAGTAAAGGGACCTGAGGAGTGATGTATCCCAGACCCTTCTGCTTGTGCCTGAGGAATCTGTGACTCAGAAGGGTGAAGTGATTGGCCTAAGGTCAGATTTGGAGTAGAACCTAAATACCAAGCTATTTTACTACTGTTAAATAGAGGCAGGCTAGATAACATAACCAATTACTATACATGCTTGCCGCCTCTGACCGCAAAGAGCACAACGCTAGACAACACCTTCCCTTTGTCCAGAGTATCTTACGATGCCAACTTTCGGGACCAGCTGAGCTGAGAAGCCACCTGTAGAAATAAAAATTGGTATTTGTAGATGTGGAGGAAATGCTGAGATCCAGGCAGTAATTCAGCCAGAGGAAATACCCTGTTTCTTATTAACACAGATGCCCCATCTCCCGGGACATGAGTGCCTGTCTCCTCCTGCCTGTGGCTTCCCACAAAACAACTCTAGATCAGAGGCAGAGGCTGGTTTTGACCCTGGTTTATAAACACTGCTTTTCAAAGTTTTCTTCTGATCGCCAATTTTGTTTTGCTGATCTTTTTTTTTTTCCCAGAGGCTCTGCAGTTTTAAAGCAAAAAAGAGAACGAATAATCATGAGCTCTTTTTTTTTAAAGAACAAAAGAAAAGGCTCTGTAAGATAGCCCTTTCTTTGATTTCTTTCTCTGGGGCATTGTATTTCACAGCTGAAGAGATGCGTCTGTGTCTGTGTGTGCACATGTATACACATGTGCTCTGGTACTTGGACTGACCGGAGAGGTGACTCTGGAGCACAGTAGACGTCTCAGTCCCCTCATCAGCTTCAGAAAGGTTCCCTTTTGTTTTTTCACTCTCTCTCCTTGTAAACCCTTCTTTCTGCTCCTCTTTTGCTTTATAAAAGCTGCTGCAGCATCTCCTCTCACTCCCTGAGCACAGGCTGGCAGCCCCGAGTGCCCCTGCAGCGGAGAAGGTGGCTGGAGGCAGTGTAGCCAAGTGGTTAAGCGTACAGCCTCTGGGCAGATCTCCTGGCGTCTGATCCCTGCTCCTGAGCAAGCCTCCTTTCCCCTCTGAGTGCCGGTCCCCGGAGTGCCGGTCCCCGCACTTGGCCTATAGGCTCTAACGCAAAGGTCAGCTGTGAGGTTCCCGTCAGACCAGAAATGTTGAGTATTTTTCCTTGCCCATTATAACAATTTTAGCTGATACTATGTTTGGGTGATTTAATGTACATTTTTTAATGGTCCACTTGGTTGCAAATTTAAAGGCTAAAAAAGAGAACATACAATGAGGTCTCTCTTCTGCTGTCCTCACTAATAAGTTACTCTATCTAGAAGCAGTCACCGTGACTACTGTCTTCTGAATCTCTGCAGAAATACTCTTACCAACAGACAAGATTAGACCGAAGTCTGTGTTCTCTCTTTTTTCCAGCTTTTCTTTTGGCACAGTGATTAACACACCCTCTCTTCCACACATTGGGGTGTGTGTGTTCCTTGCTTATTAATAGATCTCAGATATACTCCCACACAACTTGTTTATTTAACTATTCCCCTACTGCCAGACCTTAGGCTATGGGTTGTTCTCTCCTCTGTCAGCCTCTGCACCTACAGCGGCTGCTCTTCCACTTCCTGGATTGAGCCACTTCTTCACAGTGGCCTTGGTCCCGCTTTGGGAAGCCCAGAGGAGCTTCTCTTGTCTCTGGGAAGTTAAATGCCAACAAGCCTCTGGGGACCATCTGGATGGTCCCTGGAATAGGAAAGAAAATACTTCAAAATCCGAAACCGGAGTAAGATGACTCTCATTCTCTTCCGGAGGTTCCTACTGCTTCTCCCTAGCTTTTCAATAGGCAAAGTTTAGTTACTCTATGAGGCTCAGCCTTCAGGTTCCCATTGGCCATCTCTTCCACTTCGGTGCTGGAGACTTGTGGGCCCTATTTATGGCAGCAGGGCGCATGCTAAAATAACAAAGTGTCTTCCACACTTAGGAAGGTCTGTTGTCTAAAAATACCACTGACCCTGGAATTTCACCACTGCTGTGCCGTTCTTCGGATGACATGCAGCTATCCGCCTGCTGTCGCTTTCATCAAGTACATCCCTCAGGAGTGCATGACAGATAAGGGTACTAATTCTCATGGGTTTTTTTTGTTTGTTTGTATTTTAAAGACAAGGCAGATAATATTGCCATTTTGCAATTGAGAAAACTAGGATCTAGATAGGGGAGCTGTGGCAAGATGCACCTTCTAAAATGTGCCAGGACCAGGCCTGATGAGTTTCACAGAGTGAAGGTCAGAGTGGACCAGGCTTGCAGCAAGAAAGCCCCTGTGCCTGAGTTTACACACCTCACTGGGTTGTTGTTGTTGTTGTTGTTGTTTTCTCATTCTACTTCATCTATATCTTTCCTGGGTGACAACTTCAAAATTCAGGTTACCCATGGCAGGGGCAGGGGCGGGTTAGGGGAGAGTCACATGGGAAAGAAAAAAAAAGCAAGCATGTTTACTGAATTCTATGTGCCAAGTTCTGTGCTAGGGTTTTACATCAATCATCTCTACTAATCCTCAAAACATTCCTGAAAGTGGGCACCACTTTTCCCTCTGAGATTGAGCAAGGGAGGCTCCTATAAGTCACAGGAGCTGCCCCTAGTTGCCCAGCCTCTCCATGGTGTTTGGGCAATCAAGATCATCCCACTCTGGAGACATGTGGCTTCCAAAGCCCTCCAAGGAGAAGGCAAAACCCCCGGCAGCCACAGAATATGAGGGTGGCTAGCAGATCACAGGAGAACGCCGTCAGAGGAGGGAGAAAGAGCAGAAATAGAGAGGGGAAATATAGCTCCCCAAAGTGGGCTGTGGGTTTCAGAACTTAATGATCAACGTGGGCTGCAGAGGGAAAAAGATGAGGAAATGAGCTCCCTGGAGACCCGAAAATTGTTTCCTGGATTGTATGGTTAAGCATGGTCAGCTGAAGAGGGCAAAAAGCTAAGCCAAAAAATACACAGAGAAAAGCCAAAGAAAACTGGGTGCGCGGGGGAGATATTTAGTAGCAAAAACTGTCCCCCAGGGTATGGCTTTCCCCGAAGGTAGACCCAGTATCCAAGGGGGGCTTGCCTTGGGGATGGTTCTGAGCTGGCTCCTCTGGCTCTGAATCTCCATCCAATTCTGGGAATGAGTTTGTCGAGGTCAGCTTCCACGTAAACCTTATTTCCAGAATCCCAGGGCTATGCCCAGCTCTGCCGCCCAGTCCTGGGACTGAGATCACATCACAAGAATATTCACTGGAGAACTGAGCCTCAGTTTGCTGCTGCTAAGTCATGTCAGTCGTGTCTGACTCTATGTGACCCCATAGACGGCAGCCCATCAGGCTCCCCGTCCCTGGGATTCTCCAGGCAAGAACACTAGAGTGGGTCGCCATTTCCTTCTCCAGTGCATGAAAGTGAAAAGTGAAAGTGGAGCCTCAGTTTAGTCTCCTGTAAATTGGCTGCAACCATATCTTCTTGTCAGTGGTTTCTAAGTGAGGGTTAATCCCTACAAAGTGAAAGAACTGAGCGCTTATCAAGTCTTGAAAGTGAAAGTGTTAGTCGCTCAGTCATGTCCAACCAACTCTTTGTGACCCCATGGACTGTAGCCCACCAGGCTCCTCTGACTGTGGAATTCTCCAGGCAAGAACACTGGAGTGGGTAGAATTCCCTTCTTTGGAGGATATTCCAGACCCAGGGATCAAACCCGGGTCTCACATTGCAGGCAGATTGTCTACCATCTGAGCCACCAGGGAAGACCCATCAAGACTTGGTATCATTTAATATCAAATTTTCTTTAATCATAAAAGGAATTAAAAGGCAAAGATTTGAAAAAAAAAATGATAAACATCAAAAATGAAAGGAGGGTTATTTCAAACTGTGAAACTACCCACTTGCCCTCACTTTTTAGACGTCAGCTATGGTGCTAACATTCTTTTTGGATGAAACCAAGCGGCAGCTCTGCAGCTCTGGGCCCTGTACCTGAATGAAAGAGCAATTGTTTCCATCAAGTCATAACTTGACCACAGATCACCACATCCTCCATCCTAAAGGCTTGGCTCAGATGTAAACTGAGCTTTCATGGATAAGGAATTCAGGAAGAATCACTGATGAGCGAGTTAACTGTTTCTGGTTTCTCCTGTGCTTTCTCCTCAACAGCCATGGGCTCCCCGAAGGAAATCGTTTTCTCAGACATCACCGAAAACGCAGCCACTGCCAGCTGGATGGCACCCACTGCCCAGGTGGAGAGCTTCCGGATTACCTATGTGCCCATTGCAGGAGGTAGGGCACTTGGCGGGGAGAAGGAAGGGATCTGGAATGTTTGGGTGGAATTGCGACTCAGACAATTCCATCCTCCTTCTTCATATTTGAGGCCATCTGAATAGACTTCATTTGTAAAGTGCTACGAGATCCTTGGAAGAAACTATACTGTGAGGGATTATGCTACAAAGAGCATTTCTAGTCTCATAATTCTACAATTCTATGAGCAATAGATCCCCACTAATGTTTTCACACAAGGACAAAAGGCTCTAAACCCATTAACCTTTTTTGTTTGGCAAAACTGATCTTTGCCTCTTGGTCCCCAAGTCTGTCTCAGCAAAGGATGGGAAGCTGTGACTTCACAGAGCTGAAAGTTCTAGTTCAGGCACATGGGCCATAATAGAGAGCACAAGACCATGGGGCGGGGGTGGGGGGAGGAAGCATATTCAAATCCATCTAAAGACACTCTGGGAGGTAGTGAGCTCCCTGTTAGTGGAAGTGTATGCAAAGATGATAGCTGATAACTATTACAAAGTGTGTACAAAGGTGATTGTCTCTTCAGAGACACACTGTAGCATCTCTGTAGGGAGTTTGGTCAACTGACACACAAGCTCCTCACCAGCCCCTAGATTCTAAAAAACATAAATTTTGGACTTTTTAATAGATATAAGAATACAAATTAGACCATGATCATCTTCTTCAATAGTAGAATATCTGCTAGTAAGAGATAAGTCTATATATAGTTAAGCAAATACAATGGATTAAATATATCAGATATACATTACACAGTGAGCTTCCTGTATCCTTTGTGGGAAGAAATAGATAAATAAAATTTATACAACATGCCAGCTCTCTACTGAATGGAAACTTGCCATTTTTAGCACACTGTGACCTCATAATTTTTCCTCCCCTGGCTTAGTTTTTGGGCTCTGCATGAATGGGAAAAAACATTATACAAAGAGTAAAACCTCTTCTCTCATTCCAGAGGGTAGGAGCAAATGAGAAGAAGTGAAGAAAATGGTGATGGATAAACCGGTTACGCCCATCCTAGGGGCAGGTGTGCTTAAGTTCCAGTGAGGTTCACCATTCCCACCTGCTTTTCCTGTGTTCCAGGTACGCCCTCAGCGGTGACTGTGGATGGGACCAAGACCCAGACCAGGCTGCTGAGACTCTTACCTGGAGCGGATTACCTGGTCAGCGTCATCGCCCTGAAGGGCTTTGAGGAAAGTGAGCCTGTCTCAGGGACGCTCACCACAGGTATTTTTCTCACCTTCAGCATCATTGCTCATGATTCAGCAGTTAGAAGAAAAATGTTTTTGTTTAGGAAATTCTAGTGGAAAGTGGGCTGGCTTGGGAGCACCAGAGGTCTCATTTCTGACGCAGTTGTAGCCTCTTCTGAGCTCCATCCTCAGCCTCCCTGGGCCGCCATGTCCCAGGGAATTGTGGGGGAAAGGGCACAAGCTGGGCAGTCATACTGACCTGGTGTGGATCCCAGGTTCTGCCACTTCTAGATAGAGCTGTCAGTTAATGTCCTGAGGACCTAGTTTCCTTCTCTGTAAAATGGGCGCAGTTCTTCTTCCTTTGCAGGATACTATAAGAACCTTAGGAAACTGTTTGTAAAGCATCTTTAAATATAGATCATTGCACGCATTAATCCACCTCCTTCCCTTCCTCAGGGGTACAGGGACCACCACAAGGACCCTTCCAAGCAGACGCTTCACACAGACACATGAATGGCTATAGCTATAAAGCAACAACTCTCGATTTGGCAGCTACAGTATTTCAGGGCTGTTACTCAACCATTCCCATGTAAACTAATATGGCTAACGTCCTTCTCATAGCTAATATCCTTCCCATTTTACAGAGGAAAAAACTGAAGTCAGGGCAATTACATGCCTTGGCCAAGTCCACATAACTAGTAAATGCTGGAAGCAAACCTGATCTTAGGTCAGCCTGCCTCCAAACTGTGCGTTCCTCTTAGATAAAGGATGATTTTCCTATTATAACCTGATTTGTACAGCACAGTGTACAGAGGGAAAAAATAATGAATTGCACTGAAGGAGAATGAAGTGGAAAATTTCTCTTCAGGCCCCCATGCCTCTAAACAATTTATCCTTTGATATATGAGCAATTATCCAGCCTAATCCATTAAAGGATCTGAAGAATGGGCCTCACAGGAAATTTAAAAAATATCCTAATAGTCTAAAAAGGTTGCTAATATGCAATTAAAACCTCCTGTCTCAACCCAGAGTCCTGCCCACCCTGCCACACAGATCCTCCTCCCCCGCCTAGAAATATTTCATTTGTGGCTTCTCCATGGCAACTGACTGCAAAGCCTGGACCTTTTTCCTCTGGAGGCCCTTTGTCCTCATTGTTAGAGGAGATTCTGACCATGTAAGATGAGACGGGAGGGACCTCCGGGTGGACAGGGTGGGTGCCCCTAAATTACTCCACCGCTTCCCGAGACCCTCAGGCCAGTCGTTCCATCTCCTGGGGCTCAGGCACCTCAGCTGTGCAGCCAGCTGATGACGGCTGCCTGCCCTCCATCTTCCCAGGGCTGTGGTCCCGGAGTAACTGAGTCATAAATGTGAACGAAGTCGGAAACTAGTCACATGTAGGTTGGTTTCTAAGAAGGGGGTGTTGGGTTGCAGCAGTGGTCAGTTCAAAGGGCCAAGAACTGTGACTCTCCATCCCTTCTTAGCACAAGTCACTTAGGAATCATTCTGAAGACTCCAAATAACTTTAAAAGTCATGTTAAGACCAACTGCAATTATTGAGTGCTGCCCCGAACACATTTCACACACATGGTCTAGTTCATCCTTATAGCAGCCTCTCTGTGACAACTGAGGAGAGTGAGGTGTAGAGAAGGAAAATGACCCAAAGGCATACAGACCCACAACAGGAAATCCAAGGTAGAGCCTGGAACCACTGGCCCCCGGAGCCTGTCTCCGTGTTCTCCATAGCCCACCGAACCAGAGCTATTACTCAAAACCAAAGACGTCACAGGCAGCCTCCACTCTGTACCTGTCCTGGTTTTGTAAAGCCTTTCCCTGGAGAAAGTAACGTGAACGATAAATATAAATCCTTGTCATGTGTTCAGCTCTTTGAAATTCACAGAGCACCTTTCCACCTATAATATGATGTGAAAACGAAAGTATCACTGAAGATAAAGCCAAGCAGAGCTTCTATGCCCATTTTACAGATGAGAAACAGAGGCCCGAGATGACGCAGACAGCAGGGGAAGGAGTCATTTCTCAAAGTCAGGTCATCCTGGCTCCAAGGTCAGAACTCTTCCAGGCTTCTGACACTGTGTCCCACACCAGCAGTCCAGGAGCAGGATAGACAGGAGAGCAGCTTGGTCTGCTGTCCTGCCCCATGGCTGACTGTCTCTCCAACACATCACTATCTTTCCTTGCAGCTCTGGATGGCCCGTCCAGCTTGGTGACAGCCAACATCACTGACTCAGAAGCCTTGGCCATGTGGCAGCCGGCCATCGCCCCTGTGGATAATTATGTCATCTCCTACACAGGAGAGAGAGGTAAGGTCATGTCCAAGACCCTCCCCTCTCTGAGGAGTGTCTGTCCAGCTCGAAGCTTCCTGTTCTTCTTTCTTTCTGCCACTTTTGTTGCTTCTGTTGCTTAGTCACTCAGTCATGGCCGACTCTTTGCGACCCCATGGACTGCAGTGCCACGCTTCCCTTCCTTCATCTCCCAGAGTTTGCTCAAACTCATATCCATTGAGTCAATGATGCCAACTAACCATCTCATCCTCTGTCATCCCCTTCTCCTCCAGCCTTCAACCTTTCCTAGCCTTAGGGTCTTTTCCAAGGAGTCATCTCTTTGCATCAGGTGGCCAAATTATGGGAGCTTCAGCTTCAGCATCAGTTCTTTCAATGAATATTCAGTGTTGATTTCCTTTAGGACTGATGTACAAAGATGCAAGGGTAGGTTGGTGAGTCCAGCAATGTCCTTATGGTTCTCAGCTGCCACCTGAGAACAGACTCGTGGGCTGGGACAGGGACTGGTGAATGGATGGGTGTGCAGGGGCTGTGCAAATGATGGCGAGAGGGGCCCAACCTGTGTCTTCCTGCTGTGGTCAAATGGAAGAGCATCAACACCACGATCGTATCAAGGAGGCCAACAGGCCACTTAAAGAAAAACAGAGGGTGCATCTCCAGCCTGTTCCTCCTCTCCTGCTGGTCTCTGCCGCCACCATGAGCCACCCTCTACTGGCACAGCTCTCACCTCTTACAAAGGCGTCCACAATCTGAAATCTTAAATGGGCTACTTCAGGCAGCTTTGGGGGGACAGCACTTCCTGCATGCCGCAGGCGGGGCCAGTTAGAGCTGATCTGATTATGAAATCAGAAATGATCTCTCCTTGCCTTTTCAACCATCTGTGCTCATTTACTCAGCGGGCAGATTCAATACTGATAACTTGTTTGGGGCACCAGTGAATTATGGCCACTAGCACATAAAATTAAATACAAATAAGAGAGAAAAGAAAGACTCCTTTTCAATGAACAAATCCCTATTTTTCAGGAACTAGATTAGGAAAAAATACGTTATTTTGATCTCACAGTGTATGTGAGTTTCATATCTGATGGTTCAGTATTGTTTTACTTTCAGTAACAGCATGAGAGCACACCATAAGTTGTGCGGGGGCCTCTGAACATCTTGACTCAGCCCTGGCGACCTCTTATGAGAGAGGGTTCCTTGTGAGGGTTGGAGGAAAGGTGGGGTGGGGCTAGAGGAATTCTTGGGTTTCCTTTTTTCTACTTTTATTTTATTTTATTTTTAAATATTTCCTGTGAGCAAACTCTTGCAAGTCAGGGAAGATGATGTTGTCTCACCTGAAATAAACCAGAGTATAGTTCATGGGAATCATGGAAACTGTGATGCAGGCATAGACATGTCCTCATCCAGAAGAGTGAGTGTGTGTGTGTGTGTGTGTGTGTGTGTGAGTGTGTATGTGTGTGTGTGTGTGGAGGGGGATCATGGATGACAAGGAGGGTGAGCATCTCATCCCAGTTTGCCCCGAGCTTTCCCAGCTTTAGCCTTTTGAATCCCATACCCTGGGAAACCTCTTAGGCCTTGGCCAGCCAGGCCAGCTGGTCACCTGTGACGAGGACGGTGACACCTGGACACCATGGCTTGGGGTCCACCCTTGGTCCTGACCCAATGGGACTGAGAGCCAGTAATCAGGTTTTGGTCTGTCTATGGCACCCGATTTTTCTGGTTCCCCAGCCTAACAATATGACATTTGGCAAGTTATAAAAGGACGTGAGAGTAAGTGGGAGCAAATGGGAGAGCAAGCAATGGGACAAATTAAATCTGGATAGCCTGAGACATGGGGATGTTACCTGCCACGCTCCTCTAGCTGGATCCTGTGCAACACTGTCCCGAGGGTACCGTGTGCAAAGTCTTCTGACCCCTAGTTCCTCTTCCTTCTGATTTGGCGCCTGGAAAAATCCAGTCACTATAGGATAAATCCTTTATATACCAAGTGAGTGCTCAAGAGAGAGAAAGGAGTGTGAGTCATCTCAGAAATCAAACCTGTTTTCGGTAGGACCGCTGAAAGCTTGTGTTAGGAGGTGTGTGCACTGTTGGCCACGCCCACTGATGGCCCAGATGGGGAGAGGTAACTGCCATGGTGTGTGTATTTCCTGCGTAGTGCCAGAAATTACACGCACGGTGTCTGGGAACACGGTGGAGTATGCACTGACCAATCTCGAGCCTGCCACGGAATACACGCTGAGGATCTTTGCAGAAAAGGGGCCCCAGAAGAGCTCAACCATCACCACCAAGTTCACCACAGGTACAAAGACACCAAGGGCTGGAAAAAGCCTACCCACTGCCTCTATCTTTAACAGTATCCCTCTCCATCTCTTATTTCTCAAGTCAGCTCCCTGCAATGTGATGACATCAGCAGCAGCTCAATCCACCAATGCCCCCTCAATCAAGACCTTAAGAAACACACCATTTCCTTTTGAACTGAAATGAACTTGCTCTCCCCACAGACTAGGAAATGTTTTTAAGAGGAGGGCTTTTTAAGTGGAAAACCCGTCCCCACTGGCCCTAAACCCAGTAGTTCATGATCCATGTACTAGGCAGGGAAATATTTTTAACAGAAAGATTTTAAAGGCAAATTTTCCTAGATGTCTGCTGGGTTTTTTATATACATTGAGATCTTTTTTTTAGACTGCAACAGGCAAAGGAATGGAAGCAGAGTCCACCGAGTCGGGGGGAGGGCCAATACCAGCATCCATCTGTCCTCTTTAGAAACAAAGGAAGGCATTCTAATTACGTTCATGGCTGTGTCTTTCTCCCCCAGTTCAACTAAAGCCAATTGCGATCCTATTGGGCTCAGGAAAACATGGCCCTTAGGATGAGCTAAAACAGAGAGAACATGTGTCTTTAGAGGTCACGTGGCTCAAGCTATTCATTTACAGATGGGGAAGGCTTCACCCGAGGTCATATGGGTCAGTGCTAGGAAAAGGACTTGAACTCAGGCCTCCTGGTACCCAGCCAGGGACTTTATCCCACATCTGATGACCTGTGTTCAGTCACTCAGTCGTGTCCAACTCTTTGTGACCCCATGGACTATAGCCCGCCAGGCTCCTCTGCCCATGGGGATTCTCCAGGCAAGAATACTGGAGTGGGTTGCCATGCCCTCCTCCAGGGTATCTTCCCAACCCAGGAAGCAACCCAGGTCTCCCACACTGCAGGTGGATTATTTACTGTCTGAGACACAGGGAGGCCCACACCTGCTGACTTATTTGATATTAAATGTCTTCTCTTCTCCAGACCTTGATTCTCCCAGAGACTTCACTGCTACGGAGGTTCAGTCGGAAACTGCCCTCCTCACCTGGAGACCTCCCCGGGCGTCTGTCACTGGTTACCTATTGGTGTATGAATCCGTGGATGGTACAATCAAGGTATCTTGATGTATATAAACAAATCCCTACAGCTGAATGAAACAGTCGCATGAGTCTCAAAGTCAGGAAGAATTATCTGAAGTCTGTTTCTCCTACGCTAGTGTGACTGGGGAGCTGGAAAGAAATTAGTAGGATCTGGACACCATGCCAGACTTTCTGAATCATAAGTTGTAGCCTCCGGTCTCATATTAACCAGACTCCAGTTTTGATAGCCAGCCAAGGTCAAGAACTACTGCTCACAAGACATGAGGACATTTTAGGAGCTGGACTCTTTGTCCTTTAGTGTTTTATTGAGCAAAGTCCAAAAGCTTCTTCTGCATCTTTGCCATGGATCTCACAGATGGCATCATTCCGTTATATAATGATATATATATCACCATGTCATATGACATCAACTGTTTACAGCAGTTTTTATTTATATTCTCTACCCATGAATTTTTTTCCTTCTACTTTTTAACTTGAAATAACTTTAGAAAGTGAAAGAAGTTTTCTAACCTTTACCTTCTAAACGTGTTATTGATGTCTTAATGTTGGTCACCGTCCTTTAAATTTCCAAGATCTTTTCCTTATTTTCTGCACATTGACCTTTTTCTAGCCCATTGTTTCTATATCCTGTATCTTCTTCTCTTTGCCTCTAAGAACATATGTTCTTGGGATTTTCTTCCTCCGCCTGCAGAGTGTTTCCTCCAGCGTCTCTTTTCTGGTTTGCTGCTGTTTGGTTTGATTTGGGTCACCATGTTTCATGTTGGAGACTTGCCCCTAATGTCGGTTGACCTTTTTTATACTGGAGCCAAGAATAAAATAGCTGATTGGGAGGTCTAAGAGCACAGAAAGGGCTTGTCAACTTTGGAGCAATTGGGCACAGTCAGTTCAGTTCACTCATGTCTGACTCTTTGTGACCCCATGGACTGAAGCACGCCAGGCTTCCCTGTCCATCACCAACTCCTGGAGACTACTCAAACTCATGTCCATTGCATTGGTGATGTCATTCAACCATCTCATCCTCTGTCATCCCCTTCTCCTCCTGCCCTCAATCTTCCCCAGCACTGGGGTCTTTTCTGATGAGTCAGTTCTTCACATCAGGTGGCCAAAGTATTAGAGTTTCAGCTTCAGCATCAGTCCTTCCAATGAATATTCAGGACTGATTTCTTTTAGGATGGACTGGTTGGATCTCCTTGCAGTCTAAGGGACTCTCAAGAGTCTCCTCCAACACCACAGTGCAAAAACATCAGTTCTTCAGCACATACCCAGCAATTTTCTTGGGAGGATTCCCAAGCATCAGGACTGTAAGCTCTATTTCTCAAGCTCATCACTCTCCTTGGAGGATCCTCCACAAAACTCCTTCACACCAGGCTGCCAGAAACCTCGCTGGAAAAGAGGCCTGGGCTCCCACTGTGTATACACCTTCAGTTCTCCTCTAGCCAGTGCAGACCCTGAGGCTCCCCTGCAGCTGGGTGTGAGATTTGAATCCAGAGTCTCCTCTCTAGCTCAGCCTGTCCAGAGAGGACACCTCAGCCTTTCACCTGGGCTGGGAAGGACAGTCATCCAGACTGCTGGGGGATGGAGAGAACTGGGAATCTGTTTATTGTACAAAGTTTTAAACAAACCTTTGTTCAACATCCCACACTGGCCTTCAAAGGCATCTTTGCTTTTGCGTGCATTCCATTCCTGAGCTTTTGCTGGGCTCTGCAGCAGTCATCAACCAGCCTCTGCACGACTCCATCCACTGAGGCTTCCCCTGTTCTGCCGCCTCAGCTGTCACTCCACCACCCCGTGCTTCTCACCGATCAACATTCTGGTGACATCACATGCCTGTTGCTGTCTCCTCTGCCACTCCCCTCATCCTGTGGGTTTATACTTTATATCTCCCCCTCTCATTTCAGTGGGCATCAGCAGCAAGTAGAAATAAACTGGCAAGTTCAGTATGGCTAACCAGAAGTGGACACACATCCCTGGCTATTGTCATGGCCCTTCTAGGAGTCGGTGTAACAGTAAACTAGCTCACTGCCTGAGCAGAGACAGGTCCCTTGCCTCACTGGCTGTTCACATCCGTAAAATGAGTGCACTGGACTCCCCAGTATGGGAGGGCCCTGGTCAGGCATCCTGTTTGCCTGAAGCCATGAGTCTCATTTCGATCTACCCTAATTGCTTAGAAACAGACTTTGTGCAGCAGCTTAGAAAGCTGATAGGTAATTGTATCCCCAGGTAATTTAAGGAGCCAGCTTTGTACCTTATCCTTCCATAAGGACAAGACCTGGGAGCTACACCGGGTCACTGGCATCAAATGGGCTCTCACCTGGGTCTATTTCCCTGCATGTCCAATCCCCAGCTTTATCTGTTTCACTCAAGAAAATCAGCCTGGTAGAGGAGGAAAGAGTCCTGGACAGGGAGTTAGGAGACAGATGCAAGACCACCCCGCCACCGACATTTTAGGGAGTGAGTGCAGGTCTCTTAGCTTCTCTGAAACTACTCAGCCCTCCACACCCACCACCCGTTCCCGTGTTGGAAAAATCAAAATAATGTCATATTACTGGTGGCGAGCATGCCAGTGAACCTTCCAGGGGCCTCCACGCTGACTCCTTACTGCCTAAATCCAGCAGCTGTGTTTGCAGGTTGTAGAGAGCATTGTTGTATTTGGTTTGCTAGGAATGCAGGTGGAATTCCAATGCCTGACACCAGGGTCATCTCCTAAAAGGTGATTTCCCAGGCACTAGACGTTTTGAAAAGGGGGACCTGAAAAGAATGAGGGTCTCCTGCAAAGCTGAAAGCGATCCCCTCCTCTGGACAGCAGCACGGAGGCGCGTCACAGACTGCACGTGGAGTTGGAGCGGGCCTGAGGCAGCTGTGCACCCCGGCCTCTCCTGGATACATCCATTCCAGGCAAGAGGCCTGCTGGGTCAGCTCATGCCATCGCCACGCCCGCATCAGGCTCTGACGATTCAGTCACGCTAGGATGGGGCCCAAGCACTGCGTGATTTTAAAGCTTCCCAGAGGGCTGTGAAAAAGGGCCATGTTAGAGACAACTGACTTAGCTGGTCTCAAAGTCTAAACCTTTGCCCTTTGTGTGATTCATCTTCCTACCAGATTAAGCTGTGATCATGGCATTCACTTTTTCAAAGAACTTTCTAGGAACCTCCATTCCTTATCGTGATAAACTTCAAAGTCCGTAGGTTGACACTGAAGGTCTTTTATAAGCTGGTGTCTGCCCACCTCTTCTGCGTTCCCCGCAGTGAAGTATGGTTGAGGCAGCTCATTGCCTCCTCCTATGACTTGAATTTGCTCTGGCCCTTCCGGCCCCAGGAGCTTTGCTCACAGGGCACTCTCCTCGTGTCTAAGTCCCTGACATGGGCATGGAGCCTGGCACAGAGTGGGGCTCAGTGGATTCTTGCTGAACGAAGAAATGAATGGATGGGTGAATAAAGGAATACATTATCTATACCCTGCGGATTTATGTGGCCAAAGGCTATTTTATCCTTCTTCTGCCCTTAGGAAGTCGTTGTGGATCCAGACACCACCTCTTACAGCCTGACGGATCTGAGCCCATCCACCTACTACACAGCCAGGATTCAGGCACTGAACGGGACCCTGAGGAGCAAGACAGTCAAGACCATCTTCACTACGAGTAAGGGGGTCTGGGGGGCAGGGGGAGCACATCTAGATGTGTATAAGAGACAGGGTCTGGGGGGCAGGGGGAGCAGGGGGCAGCCAGGCCTTGAGATCACACTCTGTGAGACTGAACCAACCCTCCACTTCTCCTCTGACTGCTACTTTAAATGCTTCTATCACATTTTGATAAAAATCAATTACCTGCAATTACCTGAAAAGCCGGAGGAATGTGGATGTAGCAGGTTACAGGACTCGTGGTGGGAGGGAAGGCGGGCCAGCAGTGGGAGCAGCTGGATTCACTCCCCGTCTCCACCTGCTCTGTGTGGCGGAGGAGAGTTGCTGCCGTTCTGCAAGTCTCAGTTTCTTTATCCATATGATGGGATTAGTAATGTGCCCTTCTTCATAAGGACCTTGGGAGAATCTCTGCACTGAACTCCTAGCCCAGTGGGTAGCCATTGTTGGGGCTCCTTATAAGCTCAGTGTTCTCCCTCACATGTGGGCATTTATGAAGCCTGCTCATCCTCTAAAATCACAAACAGGCCTCCCATGTGGGCCAGGATTACCCTGCCCAGTGTTCTGGTGGGGAACAGAGGCCCCCAGAGACTAAATGACCTGCTCAGGGTTATACCATGAGTTAGAGTCTGGTCTGGGTTCCGGTGTTCCAGGAGCAGGGAACCACACGCAAATCCAGCCAATGGAGAAGAGGAAGGGAGAAGGGGGGCTCTGGCGAACCTTGAACTGGGTATCCGGACTGTATGCCAGCGCTGCCTCCTGCCCTTCACACCTCACTCTGGTCACTCCACACACACCTGCTGAAGGAGGGGCAGAGGCTAAAGCACCTGTATTCCAGATCTCTTGCCAGGTGCGAATGTGCCCTAAAGATGCTCTCAGACCAAGTTGTGAAACAGACAAGAAAATACCTAATGAGACAACCTCAGGGGAAGGTAACATACATTGAGGAGGTCAGAACAACAACAGAAAAGAGCTGCTATGACCATTACGTCTGCAGTCTACCTGCTCATAAGCACAGTCCCAAGATCATCCGTTTCTATCCAGTGTTGAATTTTTTGCACCACTTTACCACAAATAGAAATTCCCTAGACATTCCTATGTTAGCCGTCTAAGATTCCCAGGCTCAGAGTAGTTATGACTACTCCCGTGTCCGAAGGCAAGGAAGCAGCAAGTTCAGGACTAGGACCCGCCCTTGTCTTTGGCCTCAGAATCCTCTGAAGGGCCTGAGATGCATGCAGCCTGCCAGAGTGTCCTGACCCACAGTGAGCCACGCCCTGGGTGCTAGACACCCAGTCATCCTGGCCAACAGCTGGGTGTCCATCAGGTGTTCATGAGGTGCTCCCTGCATGCTCCCGATTGATCACAGTCAATCTGACACACAGCCCTCAAGCAGGTCAGGGCTCCTCCCACTGATACCATGGTGGCTTCCTTCAGGATAAAAGGCTGAAATGGGTCCCTTTTATCCATAACCTCTCTGCACTCCCACAAAATAGTTTTAATCCTCCCCCTTGCGCACGAGAGGTGAAGCTGCTCGTCCTTAGGCGTCTAGCCAACAAGCACTGAGCCTGTGACTTCAAAGCTCCTGCTCAGAGAATCACTCCTCCTCCTCCTCCTGCAGCTGGAGTCCTGTACCAGTTCCCCAGGGACTGCTCCCAGGCAATGCTGAATGGAGACACGGCCTCTGGCGTCTACACCATTTATCTAAACAACGACAAGACCCAGAAGCAGGAAGTCTTCTGTGACATGACCTCTGACGGGGGTGGATGGATCGTGAGTATCATGGAGACAGGCTCCAGGCCTCTCAGACGGGAGGGGTGGGGGCAGAGGAGAGGCGGGGAGGTCCCCTCCATGCCCTCTGACCCTAATGTGCCTGAAGGTTTGCAAGACAGTGCCTGTCACATGGAAACACTCAGAAGTTCTCTCTTAAAGTAATGGGAAAGAAGCTGAGGATAAAAAGCAGTTCCTCATTTTCTCATCATTTATCTTAGTTGATCCTCAGACAGCTCTGTGACGTATAAATGGCAGTGGTCCTCGAGCCCATCAAGTTTACTGATTGACACTGGCCATCTGCCAGGCACTGCCGAGCTATGAGTTTTCCATGAGTGATTTCAGTGCCATTGCCATGTGAGCTAAGTAGTACTTTTTAAAATTATTGCTGTTATTCAGTCGCTCTCTGTGACCCCATGGACCGCAGCATGCCAGGCTTCCCTGTCCTTCACCATCTTCCAGAGTTTGCATAAACTCATGTCCATTGAGTCGGTGATGCCATCCAACCATCTCATCCTCTGTTGCCCGCTCCTCCTCCTGCCTGTAGTCTTTCCCAGCAGCAGGGTCTTTTCCAATGAGTCGGCTCTTCACATCATGTGCCCAAAGTATTGGAGCTTCAGCTTCAGCATCAGTGCTTCCAATGAATATTGAATTATTACACTTTATTTTTTAGAGAAGCTTTAGATTGGCAGCAGAATTGAGCAGGAGGCTCACTGAGTCCCCACGTGTGTGGCCTACCCAGACACATCACGATCGCCCAAAGCTGGGTGGTGGCCTTACTCATCTGTTTCTCGGGGGAGGACGCTGAGACTCCGAGAGGGGAGGCGGCGTGTGTGCGCTGAGTTGCAGCCAGGCCAGTGAGGACAGAGTTGGGGTCAGGTGTCTTTCCCACAGTGAGCACTGCCTCCTCTCAGAAGGATGCCTTCTCGTTCCCTCAGTGGCTTCAGCTTACCCGGATTCACTGCTTGTGTTCATAGGTGTTCCTGAGACGCAAAAATGGACGTGAGGACTTCTACCGCAACTGGAAGGCCTACGCTGCTGGATTTGGGGACTTAAAAGAAGAGTTCTGGCTTGGTAATACAGCCTGCGTGTTCATGCCCCAGATGCCCACTCACCCCCCTGTCTTCTGTCCTAACCCACAGCGAAACGTGGGAGAGAAACGGGTTGGGAGGAAACGATACCTCTGGTGGTCTACACAGAATACCAGATTCTCAGTGGAAAAAACTTGAGATTCTCTGGGTCATTAAAAATAAAAATCTAATCGGAGGAGAGCCAACAGCCCGACCCTAAGAATAAGCCTAGCCTTAAGTCAACCCCTGGGCCACTTGGAGCATTATCCTCACTGATGACCTTCACCTGTGCTTACTGGGTCCCTCAGAGCCACACCCTCCAAGCCTCCCAGCAGCCCCACAGTGTACCAAGTTCCCATCTTGCGCCTGAGAAAAGAGCCCCAAAGAGGTTAAGTGCTGACCGTAGGGATCCAGCCAATAAAGACGTGAGTGGCTCTCGAATTCTCTCAGCCAGCACTACAGTGGCATCACCCATCCCCCACTGTGACTCACACTTTGCCATAACCTGCGCCTGGCACAGGGCACCGTCATACATTCCAGCATCTGAGCCTGGGAANGAGAAAAGAGCCCCAAAGAGGTTAAGTGCTGACCGTAGGGATCCAGCCAATAAAGACGTGAGTGGCTCTCGAATTCTCTCAGCCAGCACTACAGTGGCATCACCCATCCCCCACTGTGACTCACACTTTGCCATAACCTGCGCCTGGCACAGGGCACCGTCATACATTCCAGCATCTGAGCCTGGGAATATCTGCCCCATTGCCTTTCACAGGTAACGAGCTTAGAGTGGAACAGGTACGCTCTCCACCTGATTTCCTTTGATATTCACAACACACTAGGAGATGGGCAGGGCAAAGAGGTCAACCCAATCTTAGCTGAGGCTCAGACACTGCACATGTGTCACCTGGTGTTGCAACAGCAAGCTGAGCAGGTGCATCACGCGAAGCTCTTTAGTGCACACGGAGCCGCCGCTCTCACGCGGTGAGGAGGAGTGAACGCCTCGGTCACTGTGCTTCTTCCGTAACCCTCGCCTGTCGTCCACAGGGCTGGACACTTTGAGCAAAATCACAGCCCAGGGGCAGTACGAGCTCCGGGTGGACCTGCGGGACCATGGGCAGTCGGCCTACGCCGTCTATGACAAGTTCAGCGTGGGAGATGCCCGGACGCGCTACCGGCTGAAGGTGGAGGGGTACAGCGGCACGGCAGGTGGGTACAGCGGCCCGGCGGGTACGCACAGCAGGAGGGGGCGGGCGCCTGGTGGGCTGCCATCTATGGGGCTGCACTGGGTTGGACACAACTGAAGAGACTTAATAGCAGCAGCAGCAGCAGATAGATACTTGGTCACCAAAACCTAGGGTAGGTTGGGAAACAGGACATTTAAGATGCGTTTGTAGCTACCTGAAAGTGAAAGTAAAGTCGCTCAGTCGTGTCCTACGCTTTGCGACCCTGTGGACTGTAGCCCACCAGGCTCCTCCATCCAGGGGATTCTCCAGGCAAGAATACTGGAGTGGGTTGCCATTTTCTTCTCCAGGGGATTTTCCCGACCCAGGGATCGAACCCAGGTCTCCCTCATTGCAGGCAGACGCTTTAACCTCTGTGCCACCAAGGAACCCCTACTCTGTGTTTAGATACCAACACCAGGCTCCTCCATCCAGGGGATTCTCCAGGCAAGAATACTGGAGTGGGTTGCCATTTTCTTCTCCAGGGGATTTTCCCGACCCAGGGATCGAACCCAGGTCTCCCTCATTGCAGGCAGACGCTTTAACCTCTGTGCCACCAAGGAACCCCTACTCTGTGTTTAGATACCAGTTTTAGACAGAGAGGCAAGCAGTGTCTTGGGAGCCTTAATACTCATGCACTCCCGTGCCTCTCTGTTTATTACACACATATGACCCCTGGGATCCTGTTGGTGAGCTGACACAGTGCGTCTGGGGTGAAATGGAGACGCCCCATTTCTGATAAGGGCCCTCATGTTACCAGTGTTGGTGGCACTGCTGGTCCTCGGCCTGCACCTTGAGTAGCAAACGGTCCACTCCATTACCCACCCAGATGAATCTTTTCTAAGGCCTTCCTGCCACATGGCCCTCCAGCCTCAGCTGGCACATCCCCGTGACCAGAGAAGCTCCCTACCTCTCTCCTTCACTCTGACCAATATAGAACCTAGCTCAGGTTTCGAAGATGTCTTTGACTTGAAATGACCTTTGTGTGGTTTTCTGGTGCCACGTTACAAGAGAAACAAACAAGGAAACCATATGCATTCAGGCAAATGAGCTGGCAGCCTCTTTTTGCTGATGTTTCATATGCATTGGGAAAATCAAAGTGTTCGTCGCTCAGTCGTGTCCAACTCTTTGTGACACCATGGACTGTAGCCCACCAGGCTCCTCCGTCCATGGAATTCTCCAGGCAAGAACACTGTAGTGGGGTGCTATTTCCTTCTCCAGGGGATCTTCCCGACCCAGGGATCAAACCTGGGTCTCCTGCATTGCAAGCAGATTCTTTATCATTTGAGCCACCAGGAAACCTCACTTCATTTGCATTATATATTATATAATAAATGATACATATATGATACAGATCATATATATATATCCAGGGAGATATTGCTATTATACAGGAAACTGAGGATCAGAGAAGTTTGGCGATTTGCCCAAGATGTAACAGCTTGAGGAAGGTGGGCCCAGGGGACAAGCCTGGCTGCTCACAGGTGGTTTTGGTAACAAGGGAGATCAGGTGTAAGAGTGTGACCACCCCATGCCAAGCCCTGCCTGCTTTGGGGTGGCTCCCCATTACGTTTGTGAGAACAGAGGAGACAGATGCTATAGCACATTCCCAGCCTCTGGGCCCTGAAAGAACATACCCATAATGGGAAAAGTCTCCACCTATGATTTGCCAGAAGCAGGTCTGAACCTAAGGCGAGTCAGAGCTCTTTAGCGATCAGGCTGGTGGTAAGGGAGAGAGACCCGGAGCAAACATTGTTTTCATTCTTGCATCCATCAAGGAATTCTGACTTTTTCTTACCTGGCAACAAATACCTCTTTTGTTGAGATGGCTTCAGGCAAGGAAGATCTTGTTACAGGGCAAGCAAAGGCACCTTGGGCAAGGAGGCAGCAGGAATGTGGCCTCCACCCTTCTCTCTCTGTATTTCCAACAGAAAATGAGCCATAATCTGCCCCTTCATTTCAGAAGCTCACCCTTGGAACCGCCTCCTCCTGTGTGTGCTGAGGGCAGCCAGCCCCTCCCCAGGAGAGCATCTTGCTTCATCATATCTAGCTTCCAGCCTCCTGCTCTTGGTAGCTTCATCAGTTAACAAGGCACTCAAGTCCCTATGGATAAAGAATCTGCCTGCAATGCAGGAGACCCAGGTCCAATCCCTAGGTTGGGAAGATCCCTATCAAGTCCCTATGATAACCTGCTCCCATATATCAGGATAGAATGCCTCAATGTCTTGAAACTTTTCTGCCCAGCATTGGCCAGGGTTGGAAGTGAGAGAACACAGAAATGGCGCTTAAATACTCCTAAAATTCAATATATTAAATTACAAGCTAGAGTCCCATGTAGCACTACATGTAAACAGGCTTTTTGTCTAAGAATCAGGGGAAATTGGTCCCATCAACACTTTGAAAAATAAATGTACAATATACAAGCTATTTGGTGACATCTAAAACCTGAAAGGATTGTTTGTAAGTATGGCTCTGTAGGCTGAGACTTAAGGCAGACTGGCTAGCTCTGGAAAAGCAGCATGACAGAGTAGTAAACTAAACTCATTAGAACTTGCTAAATATTAGATGTGTAAATGAATGAGAGAGTGAGTGTGAGTTAATGAATAAGTGTGTGTGTGCTAAGTCACTTCAGCCGTGTCCAGCTGTAGCCCACCAGGCTCCTCTGTCCATGGGATTCTCCAGGCAAGAATACCAGAATGGCTTGCCATTTCCTCCTTCAGCAGATCTTCCCGACCCAGGGATTGAACCTGTATCTCCGATGTCTCCTGCATTGGCAGTCAAGTCCTTTACCACTAGCGCTACCTAGGAATAAATGGGTAATAAATAAATACATCTGTGGAGGAGGGCATGGCAACCCACTCCAGTATTCTTGCCTGGAGAATCCCATGGACAGAGGAGCCTGGTGGTTTGCAGTCCGTGGGGTCTCCAAGAGTCAGACATGACTGAGCGACTAAGCATAAATAAATACATGAAAAAAAAAAGTGAAGTCTAATTACTTGCAGTTGGGGGGAAAGCACATCATTATTAAATACAGATTTCCCACCTTACTCTCTGAGTTCCTTTACATCAAGGGAATGCAAAAACAGTCATGAAAGTAACAGCAATCATAGCTGTTTGCACACCATACCACCTGTTCAGCATACACCTTCATATCAGTTGTTCCAACAGCCCCCTGAGGTGAATCAAATCAATGTGCTATGCTAGTTCCATTCTACAGATGGGAAAACTGAGGTTGCACAAGTGGCTTGATTTGTGCAAGGACACAACTAGGGTATGAAAAAGGTGGGATTGGAGTGAGACCCTCCAAACATGCCTGCAGCCCTCTTTCTACCACCTTGTGCTGCTTCTATCAGAAATGAGGCCGCCGGTGGCACTCATGTTCTATCCAGGCCCATGCTGGATCCTAATTCTGGGCCTATCGTTAGAGACCGGCCCACCCCAAGGCCCTTGGGTCGTCACCCTGGTGCTTCCACAGCCCACCAGCAGCTCCAGCTCTCAGTCGGTACCTTCTCTCCCCCAGGGGACTCCATGGCCTACCACAATGGCAGATCCTTTTCCACCTTCGACAAGGACACAGACTCGGCCATCACCAACTGTGCCCTGTCCTACAAGGGGGCTTTCTGGTACAAGAACTGCCACCGCGTCAACCTGATGGGGAGATACGGGGACAACAGCCACAGTCAGGTGAGCGCCTGCAAGGGCCGAGCAGGGCTGAGAGGGGAGGCAGGGGCTTCAGGGGCAAGCCCTCAGGTATAGTCACACCAGGGAAGTCCATGGCACCCCGGGCCAGGTAAACCAGAGACGGCGTCTATTAGCCCATGAAGATCCCGAGGAGAACCACTGGTCAAGGGGAGGCCAGGCACACAAAGCTTTCCCCGGATTATCTGTGTCTGAACCCCACAAGGAAACAGACGGCAGTGGAGGCTGTTTGGGTAAAGCAGGGGTGATGCAGGCCCTGGCCGGGAGGCGCCTCCAGAGCCCCAAGAACATCTTAGAATGAAGATCCCAGATTTTAAGTTCCTTCCTCTTATGAATCATAAGACCAAGGCCCAGAAAAAGGTGACTTTCCTGAGGTCATGGACCAAAGCCGGGGACAGGCAGAAATCCTCCAGGCCACACCTCGCCCCCAGATTTTCCTGCACCATACAGGATGCTGTGACACAATTTCTGCCATCATAGAAACAGTTGGGTTTTTTTACAGTTTCTGTGGAAATGGGTAAACAAAACCAAATTCAACCATTTTTTTCACACTGAGCCCTGCCTACGTGAGCAGGCGTTTGAAAAGTGGACGAAGTCAAGTGGGCCCAGCTACTTAGCCATGATGGCCCCTTCTCACAGCCGTCCCTGCACCACACAGGAGGGAGCGGTATCCACACAGAGCCTTCCAGACTGACCCCTGGGCTGGGTCTCAGGGAGCCCCACCCAGCCTGCACCCCGGGTGGTGTGGCTGTTGAGTCACTAGGTCATGTCTGACTCTGTGTGCCTCCCTGGACTGCAGCATGCCAGGGTCCTCTGTCCTCCACTCTCTCCTGGAGTTTGCTCAAGTTCATGTGCACTGAGCTGCTGCTGCTAACTAACCCTCTCATCCCCTGCTGTCCCCTTCTCCTTTCATCCTCAGTCTTTCCCAGCATTAGGGTCTTTTCCAATGAGTCGGCTCTTTGCACCAGGTGGCCAAAGTATAGGAGCTTCAACTTTAGCAATAATCCTTCCAATGTAGACGCAGGGTTGATTTCCTTTAGGATTGACTGGTTGGATCTCTTTGCAGTCCAAGGGACTCTCAAGAGTCTTCTCCAACACCACAGTTTGAAAGTATCAATCTTCAGCACTCAGCCTTCTTATGGTCCGACTCTCATATCCGTACCTGACTACTGCAAAAACCATAGCTTTGACCTTTGTCGGCAAAATGATGTCTCTGCTTTTTAATCCACTGACTAGATTTGTCATATCTTTCCTTCCAAGGAACAAGTGTCTTTTAATTTCATGGCTGCAGTCACCGTCAGCAGTGATTTTAGAGACCCAAAAGATAAAATCTGCCATTGTTTCCACTATTCCCCCTTCTATTTGCCATGAAGTGATGGGACCTGGTGTCATGATCTTAGCTTTTAATGTTGAGTTTTAAGCCAGCTTTTTCACTCTCCTCTTTCACTCTCATCAAGAGACTCTAGTTCCTCTTCACTTTCTGCCAGTGGAGTTGCATCATCTGCATATCTGAGGTTGCTGGTATTTCTCCCAGCAATCTGGGATCCCTTTGTAAGAAGGCAAAGGTCCGAATCACACCAAATGGTCCCAGGGATTCCGATTGGGTGTCCTAGGCAGGATGCAGCATCTCATCATCTTGCTTACTTATACTTTTGTTCTTGGGCTTTTTTTGGCAGCTGTTGGGTTGTTCGGTTTGGGGGGGGTTTTGGTTTTGTTTTTACCAGCTGCATGGACGAAGGAGCCCGGCGGGCTACAGTCCATGGGGTTGCAAAAGAGTCGGACACGACTTAATGACTAAACCAGAACAGCAGCTCTGTTATTAATGCTTTGATAGATGTGTTTGTGTTAACTACCTGCAAGTGATCGCTGTGGCCTTAAATGTGCACCTTATCTTGACAATTTCTGACACTTTTCAAAGCATTATCCCCGACTCTCTCTCGTGGGCATCACCTTTGCTCTGTGAGGGGACCAGAACGTGGCTTTTTGTGTCTATTTTATAGAGGAGGCAAGACTTGAAGGAACATCTGAACACCAGTCTTGCATTTTCTCCACCCTGTATGTAGCCTCAATAATACACCCACTCTGAGAACTACTGCACTCCTTTATCTCCTGGTTCCCTAACATCAATATAAGACAAGGTCCTTTGGGAGGGAAAAAAAAAGCTACATGCCAGAAGGAAACTTCTTCCATCCTTCCATCCAACTTTGGATGAAGGAGCTGATATACAAGGCCGCAGAGAGTCCCGGGAGCTCCGTCCCAGTGCTGGCCTGCTCTGGCTGCCGTGTGGCCTCCGTGGAGTCCCTTGCCCGCTCTGGCTTCAGTCTCCACCGTAGCATGAGGAGGACTCACCTCCAGCTCTGAACCTCAGTCAGAGGAGAGGACGAGGGCAGAGGAAGGGAGCACGGGACCAAGCTGAGTTCATTGCAAACACATCTGCCCCTAAACTGAGTCGGGGACTCTCAGACCCCATCCCCCTGTCCGTTTCAGAGGCTGTCCAGTATCAATCAATGCCAAAAATTAGCATTAAACAGAGCAGCTATATTTTCCCCCATTTCACCAGCCACTATCTTCTCTGTGGACACGTTCCATCCCAGCCCTACGAAACCTGAAGAGGAGAGGGCTCAGTGCACGGAGTGGGGTGGGAGGGGGTAGGGGAGACCCCATAGGACTTTCTGAAGCTGACCCCCACCCTAGGAGGACAAGGGGTCTGTGGGACTCAGCAGGCAGAGCCGACCACCTGCTGACTTTGCTGAAGAGCCAAACCCAGAACCAGGAGGCCCTGAGCCAAGTACAGTCTTTTCTTGAGGAAAATCTTTGGCCAGAGTTCTGAGGCTATACCTCCACACTTGAGATAGGGGAGTAATATTTACTGAGCACCTATGATGGGCCCAGCACCGTGGCAGCTCATCTCAGACTCATTTAATCTTCACAGTACCCTTCCAAGGCTAGCATTATTAGCCCTAAAGAAGAAAAATAGTAAAACCGAGGCCCAGAACCTTTTGATAACTTGTTCAAGACATGTATCTCTCAAGTAAGAACACAAAGATTCAACTGTGTGTGTCAGAGTGCAAAACTTGTTCTATGTTCTTTGTGCTATACCATACCAGCCCCTGTTATTAGTAAAACATGTCGTAGGAATCCTGTGAAGTACACACACCCACCCCCACCCCCACCCCCCGCATATAGCCACTCAATTCCGTAAGCTCTGATCATGACCCAGATTCCTGCAGCACGTAATCCTAGTGATGGCCAGTTGCATCAGCCACCACTTGATCTCAAGGTGGCAGATCAAAGTTCAGTGCAAACTCAGGTGACTTCTGCCTAAAGTTAAAAAAAAAAAAAAACTGATTCAGCCAGGTATTTTGAAAGTTTTCATTATACAAATCAATAATCAGATCAGCAGGATACAGCCGTGAGCTTCTAAATGGTCAAGCTGAAACAGAGCTCATCTTCTTCCTTTAAATTAATTTTTATTGGAGTATAGTTGTTTTAGAATATTGTGTTTCTACTGTACAGCAAAGTGAATCAGCTACATGTGCACACGCATGCGCACGCACACACGTGCACACACACACACACACACACACATATATGTTACTGTTGTTATTTAGTTGCTAAGTCATATCTGACTCTTTGCCATCCCATGAACTGTAGCCAGCCAGGCTCCTCTGTCCATGGGATTTCCCAGGCAAGAATTCTGGAGTGGGCTGCCATATCCCTCTCCAGGGGATCTTCCTGACCCAGGGATCAAACCCACATCTCCTGCATTGGCAGGTGGATTCTTCACTGTTGAGCCACCAGGGAAGCCCCACGTATATATATATATATATCTCCACTCATTTTTTGATTTCCTCCCCATTCACATCATCACAGAACTTTGAGAAGAGTTCCCTGTGCTCTACAGTTGGTTGTAGTTAATAGAACCTACTATTACCTAGGTAGATAGTCCCCTATTTTATACATAGTTGTCGATAGTGTATATATGACAATCCCAGTCTCCCAATTCATCCTCCCCTTCCCCCGTGGGATCCATACGTTTGAAATGGGGCTCATTTTGTCCCCCTAACTAAATAGCAATGGTCAGTGAATACCTTGTCTGATGCAAACCAATCTGAAGGTCTTCTCTCCTTCACAGGGTGTTAACTGGTTCCACTGGAAAGGCCACGAGCATTCAATCCAGTTTGCTGAGATGAAGCTGAGACCCAGCAACTTCCGAAACCTCGAAGGCAGGCGCAAAAGGGCATAAGTTTGCGGGGACAACTGGGGGAGAGGAGAAGGGCCCAGAGATCGAAGATAATTTTACCAAAGCATCGATGCGAGCAGTCCGACCGTTAAGCCACACCTGGGCGTCTGGCAGGGGCTAAAGTTGACCATGGATCGTCGGGGCCTGCAGCAGCTGGCCTCAGCCACTCCGCGATGACTTCCTTCACACCAAAGACCACAGTGTCCAGCAGGTTTCCATTCTGTTGTTTGATTCAGCAAAAGTCTTGCAGCAACAGCGTCACAACGATTCTCCTTCTCGTGGGTGGCTCTGGGGATGGGAGCGGGGTAGGCTGTACAGTAGTAGTTTGTCTTAGAACCAGCTGGATTTTACACAAAGCTGTATAATTAATTATCATTATTTTTGTTAGCAGTGATTCAATGTGTGTCTTGAAGCCGTCCCTTTTTTTTACGTTCAGAAAAGCAATGCTGTTTCAATTTTAAGGATACGATTAATATTATTAATATAATAATAATGATGATGATGATGTAAACTAAGGATTTTTAAAGAGATCTTCCTTTCCAAAACACATCTGGACAGTACCTGATTGTATTTTTTTTTTTAATAAAAGCACAAGTACTTTTAAATTTGACTGTTGGTTTTCCTTTCATTGATTGTCAACCCTGAATTCCACCAAAGACAATGTATCTGAACAAAGTGGGAGAGGAGGGAAAGGAGAAGAAAGGAGGGGTGGTGGCCATGAAGGAGCGGAAGAAGGAAAGGGAGCCTGCCGGCTGGGAGAGAGGAAAGTATTTTTGAATTCGAACAAGTTTGGAAAATGCTTGTAACTTAAGATTCAGGGCCTTCCCTGGCGGTCCAGTGGCTAAGGCTGCACACTTCCGCTGCAGGGGGCCTGGGTTCAGTTCCTGCACGGGGAACCAGAACCCCAGGCCTCAATTAAAAACCCCATGAGCTGCAACTAAGACCTGGAGCAGCCAAATAAATTAATATCAAAAATAAAAGATTCAGCTTCCTGCTCAACACTTCCAAAACTAGCAGTTTATTATTTTAAAAGATACCTTTATACACGTTTTCTAAAGTAATCTCCTAAATGCCACAGATGAGGTAACAACTGTGATCGAGCAAGGGTGAAAGTCCCCAGAGGCTTAAGTTCTAACCTTGGCTCCACCATTCCTTAGTTCCTTAACCTCTCCAGGCCTCAGTTTTCTGATCTATAAAGTGGGAATACACGGACTTCTTAATTTCATAGCATTTCTGTGGAAAATAAAAGATATCATCCCATGAGGCCCTTTGCAAGGTGCCCAGCATAAGTATGGGTGATAGCTACTATCACTCAATGCACGGTGGACTGGGGGGGCCGGAGGATGGAATGACCTGTGGCGACTCTATTCTTATTGTTCAGCTCTCAGTTGTGTCCGACTCTCTGTGACCCCATGGACGGCAGCACGCCAGGCTTCCCTATCCCTCACCATCTCCCAGTTTGCTCGAACTCATGTTCATTGAGTCGGTGATGCCCTCCAACCATCTCACCCTCTGTCGTCCCCTTCTCCTCCTGCCCTCAGTCTTTTCCAGCATCAGGGTCTTTTGCGCATCAGGGTCTTTTCAATGAGTCTTTGGGTCAGATGAGCTCTTTGCATCAGGTGGCCGAAGTATTGGAGCTTCAGCTTCAGCATCAATCCTTCCTGTGAAGATTCAGGGTTGATTTCAGTGGCTACCGGCCCAGTTAATAGTAGAACTAGGATTTAAACTCAGTTTCCTGATCCCTATGTCCTTGCTCTCCCCCAAGTCCCTGATGACGCTCCCTCCTTCCCTGGGATACACGTGCCACGGTGCAGAATAAGGGGTGTGGGGAAGTCACCAGGATCCATCATTGGGCTCATACGACCTGAAGTCTTAGGGACAATGTCTCCTAGGAATGCCCCCTTCTCCCCCGCTCGACGCCCCCAAAAGGAAGAGAGCCTGCGTCACCCAGTTTGGTCTGAATACCTCTAGTGATGGAGGGGACTCTGCCCAGAACAGCAGACTGGTTTGTACTCAGACAGTGTGAGTCAGAACCACACATTACACATTTCTCTTTTCAAACAGGGATTGGGGGTGGAGGAAGGGGGCGATTCTCCGTTCATTCTCTTAGGGGTTTTCAACAAATCGACTTTATTTAATGGAAATGTTTGGGCTGATAGGCCTCACTCAAATGGAATGTGATGGCTCAGAAAGGAGAATCAGAGGAATTTGTGGCTCCAGCCAGACCCTCTGCTGCTGAGTTTATCTTGCTTTAATAAATGCTGTCATGTTATATACACAGTTTGCTCTTCCAGATCATAAGACTTGTTGCCTGCAAGCCAGCCATAGCAACACTAGCCTTGCTGTGTAAACCCAAATCAACCGGCTCCCTGGACCAACCAAGCCTTACGTGGGGGGGTTAACCCTCTACTGACTGCCGACTCGGAAGTCCCTGAGCCTCAGCCGACCCCTCCCAAGAAAGATAGATACAGTAAGCTGGTAAGGCGTTCCCCAGAAGCTACACAAGAGTCAAAGTCTCTTGGTAAAGAGGCCACATCAAACAAGAGTCCTTATTCATGGCCTTCGGAAGATTGCAGTCGTGTCCACATGGGGACTAGGTGGGCAGAAGGCCTAAGGCCATGGCATTCAAAACCTCTGCAGTGGGTCTCTGCACTCCACAAGTGCTGGTCCAAAGTGTGAGTTCAGTATTTCTTAAACGCATCTTTCAGTGACTGGCTCGGTGGCTTTGTTTAGGCACCCACCTCCATCTTGAAAGGTCCTGTGAAATCCTATTCCCCTCTCAAGGTGCAAGCCCGCTTTCACGCCCATGATGCACTCTGTAGCTCTCCATCAAAAAGGCATTTCCAGGGTGTTTGGTCTTCTCTTTGCCCTTCCCCATCTGCTCTGCTCCCTGCTTCCTGCTCTGTATCCTAAAGACCACCCTTCAAGAATGAGACCAATGGACTCCCATGCCCCCAGGCTTCCAGCAGGCAGCACCGGGACAGGGACGGAAGGAGACTGGTGGAGATGGGGTGGGGGTGAGTCAGGGATTCCTTTTCCAGAGCCATCTCTAGGCCATCGTGGAGGGCTGGCCATCAGTATGGATTCGAGTTTCCCCTAGAGGAGTCTCAGCCCCGCATCAACTGCTGCTGCTGCTGCTAAGTCGCTTCAGTCGTGTCCGACTCTGTGCGACCCCATAGACGGCAGCCCACCAGGCCCCCCCATTCCTGGGATTCTCTAGGCAAGAACACTGGAGTGGGTTGCCATTTCCTTCTCCACCATCAACTGTCTCCACCCAAATCCCTCCACAAGTTTCAGATAACTGCTCCCCCTGCTTGCCCCTTCCGGCAGCTGTGGTCTCTGCGTATCAGCTGCTACTCGACCTGGGGAACCGTGCTGGCCCCTGTGGTCCTCCTCCAGCCGGCCACTGGAAATAGTTCCTCTGCTTCAACTTCTCTGGGGCGCCGTGACAGGCGCGCCCGCTCCTGGGGTCACGCAGACACCCTGCACCACTGCGGCAGTCGCCCCGTCATTTCCACTCACGCCTCTCTCCCTGTAGCGGACGCTGGTCATTTAATGACTTCCCAGAATCTCAACTCCTTTCTAGTTTTGGAGAATCTCCCACTGGATGCGAACCCTACCTCCCACCATGGAAGCCACACGGGGAAGTACTCCACCCTCCTCCCCGTGGGAGCAGGGTTTGGGCATGCAACCTGAGCACGGGCCCCTGGACACCTGCGGAGGGACATCTGGCCTTCAGCAAGGAATGCACGCCAGGAGCCTCTGAGCTGCTTCCCCGCAACCACCTTCAGCGTCTGCCCACAGAGCCCCATCCTTTGGGACCACGATCCAGCCCACCTTCCCCCCTTCTCCGCTTGCCGCGCCCCCGCCACTCTCCTTTCCAGCACATCCAGCCGACCCCAGAGTATCCAGGGGCTGATGGGCTCTCGTCTCCGGAGATTCTCGTTTCCCTTTTCATTTAAAAGTCCGTGCTGAGTAACCCACACGTGCCCGGCGCTAAGTGAACAAACCAGCAGGCGTCCCGCCCTCACGCAGTCTGCCTGCAACCTTCATGCCAGGAAGAGGCTGGCATTATGGGTTATACATTCACATCAGACAAGCAAATGTGTTACTGGAGACGGAAGGCACGCTTTGGAAGCAAATACAAGAGACTAGCAGAACATCTACCTGGGACCGGACTAGGATGGCTTCCCTGAGGAAGGGCACATGAATCAGAGCCTACATGATGAGCAGGAGTTGACCAGTGAGAGAGGGAGCGGAGGCAGAGGGCAGCGTATTCCTAGAGGGCCCGAGGCTGCCAGGCTGCTCAGAAACAAAGCCAGAGGCCCGGGAGCAAGGGAGGCTGCAGCAGCAACAAGAACCCAATTCCACAGGTTCTTTGGGTCCAGAATAAGGATTGGGCTCTTTTCCCTGAATGCAATGGGAAGCTAACATGGAATTTTAAGCAGGGGAGTATAATGTTCATGCCTTTGTTTTTTTTTTAATATCTTCATGAGAATGAAATAGTGTCATGTGCGGCAACCTGGATGGACTTAGAGATTATCACTGCATGAAGTAAATTAGACAGCGACAAATATCACATGATGTCACTTATATGTGGAATCCAGAAAAAGAAAGAAAGAACTTTTTTCCAAAACGGAAAGAGACTCACAGACATAGGAAACAAATGTATGGTTATCAAAGGGTCAACAGGAGTGGAGGGAGGGATAAATTAAGAGGTTGGGATTAACACATGCACACTGCCCTGTATAAAATAGATAAACAACAGGGCCTGCTATATAGCACAGGGAACTCTACTCAATATTCTGTGATGACCTATAAGGGAAAAGAATATAAAAAAGGACACACATGTGTAAATGAATGAGTAAATGTGTGAATCGCCATGCTGAGCACCTAGAATTAACACAATACTGTAAATCAATTATTCTTCAATTAAAGAAAAAAAATCTTTTTGCTGCAGTTTCTTTTTGGGCTGGAAGTACAGATGGGAGAGAGCTGTAAGAAGGTCACCGCAGGAGGCCAGGTTAACGGTGATGGAGTTTGCGTAAGTGTGTTCCTATTAATAGACACGAAGCATATGGTTCTGAGAGATGTTTAGAAGGGAAAATCCATAGGGCTTGAAGTCTCAGCAAGTTTATCCATGTCTGCTGCTGCTGCTGTTTCGTCACTAAGTCCTGTCTGACTCTTTGTAGACCCCATGGACTGTAGCCTGCCAGGCTCCTCTGTAAGTAGAATTTCCCAGGCAAGAATACTGGAGTGGATTGCCATTTCCTTCTTCAGGGGGATCTTCCCAACCCAGGCATCTTGTGTCTCCTGCTTGGGAGGTAGATTCTTTACCACTGAGCCACCGGAGAAACCCTGCTTCATTGAGACAACAGGGGAATTCCCCTGTAGGAATTGAAGGCAGCTCAAAAACAGGCGTGTTATTCATGTCTCCACCCCTGATTTTGAGGTACCTTCAATTCCTACAGGGGATTTTCCCTGTGGTCTCAGTGAAGCCAGACTAATTAAGGATGCGGCGAGCTGGAGTCAAGGTTCCATTAGCTCCTGGTACAGGGAGGGCTACAGGGCCTGGGAGCGCTAGGGCATTGCTCTACACCATTTGGGTAGAAGAATCGGGGAGGCCCCTCGAGGTTGCTGTGGCTAGCATGGGGACCATGGTGATGTCAGGGCAAGCTGGGGCTGGACACCACGGGTGAAGGCGTGCAGGGCCTCACCTTGAAGGGTTTGCATCTTCTGGGCAGAGCTGAGAGTGCCAGAGGTGTTTAGGCCAAGAGATACATAACCAGCGTCACCCTTGAGAAAGCTCACTCCTGCACTAGAAAGGCATCTGTCTGTCCACTCTTGCCCACTGGGGCCCTGGACTTCTGCTGCCTGCCCGTTGCCAGGATCTGGGTGCTGTGGCATGTCAGGAGCCAGCAGAGGGCTCACTCCCTCGTCCTCCTCCCTGCCCAGGAAGTGTTGGCCGCTCAGTTGTGTCCAACTCTCTTTGACCCCAGAGTAGCCCACCAGGGTCCTCTGTCCATCAGATTCTTCAGGCAAGAACACTGGAGTGGGTAGCCATTCCCTTCTCCAGGGGATCTTCCCAACCCAGGGATCAACCTGGGTCTCCTGAATTATAGGCAGATTCTTTACCGTCTGAGCAGAAGAATGTAGATAGAGCTGGGAAGGGCAACAGGGAGAAGCTGTCCTCTCGAGAATCGCTCCAGCCTCACCAAGACTGGAAAACAGATTGCAAGATGTTACAGAAAGAAAACACACACAGAGACACACATTCACACAGTCAAAACAAGTAGCTCCCACAATTAGCCCAGTACATTTGCAGTTACAGATAAAGTTGTGTGTCAGAGCTCTGAGATGACCTCTCCAAGGTCACCAGACCTGAAAGGCCAGAGCTGGGACTGCAACCTGAGTCCGTGGGCCCCTGGGATGCGGCACCTTGAGGTGCATCCATCCATCTATCCATCCATCCATCCGCAGATCTATCCTGTCTCCACTTTTCCGCTCAGCACACATAGAGCACCCGCCATTTGCCGGTCCCCTCACAACACTCACAGCTTGCAGAGCTGATGTGAACATAACAACTTCTTCAAGTAGTCAAGTTTGTAGTCAGGGCTGAGCTTGAATTCCAAGTTTTCCAGTTCCTGAATGACCTGGATCTAGGTATTAATTATTTTGAGCATCCCTAAAAATGAGAATAAAGAGGACATATGCTGATGGGAATTGGTGGCTATTTAAAGGGCTTCCCTGATGGCTCAGATGGTAAAGAATCTGCCTGCAATGTTTTATGGGCAGCGCCTGACCTGAAGAAAATGCCCACGTAGATGATTCTTTAACACTGAAAGATTTTTGTCCAAAGCCGAGCACCTGGGTGAAATACTGCAGTCAACCAGCAGATGGCAGCCTCCCCCGGCTTTAAGGGAGTGCTTCTTTGTAGCTGTGTTGATGGGGCTAGGGGCTCCCAGACTCACAGGACACTCTCAGGAAAACTCCTTCTCTAGTCCCTCTTTCCAGGAGGAGTTCACACCCAGTCCAAGGCAGCAAGGCACGGCAGGCGCCCCTCTGCCTTCGCCTCCCCCTCTGCTACACAGAGCCTCCCATCAACAACCACAAACCCTCTTGCTCATCACCTCTTGCAAAGTACACTGTGTGGGGAGATGGGCAGAACAGGGTGGGGACAGGGAGGGAAGGCTATGGCCCATGTGTCCAGTCCCCACTCAGATTCCGCCAGGACCCCTGGCGAGGACCCCACTTTCCCGGCATGCATCCATATGTATGGATGTCCCATCACTAATTAACTTTTGCGTGCTAATCCCCGACTGCCACTTGTGACGGCCAAGCTCATGTTTTCTGCTTCCCTATGCCTGGTGGGCTGCCGTCTATGGGGTCGCACAGAGTCAGACACGACTGAAGCGACTTAGCAGCAGCAGCAGCAGCATGCTTTTGGTTTGTCCCAGGCCTTGCAGCTACAAGACTTCTCTCCTCCTTCCTGACCGCTTCTCCCTGCAGACAGAGGGAGGCTCATCTAGACTGCAGACTAACATCTGCTGCCCTTAGTCGCTATTGTTTTACTGTCTCTTAGCCTCTAAAGCCTAGTTTAGACAGCAATCACTCCAGATTATCCTGAGCAGCTTGGGCAGTGTTGAAAAGGAAGCCAAGGACCCTCTGTCCCAAGGCCTGGCCCCCCAGGGCCATCTTCCGGAAATCCTGAGTTGCGTTCCTCTGCTTAAAAGCCTCCAGAGCTCACCTTCTGGCTTAGACCAGAGCCAAGGAGTCACAGTGGCCTTCGAAGCCCTGAGTGATCTGTGTCCTGATGCTTCCCCGGCCTCAGCTCTTTTATCCTGATCACAGGATGTTCTGACACCCTGGCCTCCTGCTGCTCTATGAATCCAGCAATCAGCGATCGCTCTCCCGCTGTAGACCCTGGGCCTGGAATGTTCCCCACCCACCCAGGCATGGCCCACTGGCACACGTCCTGCAAGTGTCCTCGCAACCTCATCTCGATGAGCCTTTCCCTCATCTCCTACATAAACACACATGTGCTCTCCCTCCCCCAGGACTCTCTTTTTCTCCATAGTGTATATTTCCACTGAACATGCTTCTGGTCTACTTACTTGTGTATACATTTTCCAGAAATCAAGCCTCATGATAACAGGGACTTCAAATGCGTTTCCCCTCTGCTGTATTTCAGCACCTAGAATGGAGCCTGTTCCGTTCTCAATCCGTTCTCAATCATTACATGTTAATGGAACACATTTGATCAGACCTCGGAGGAGAGGTCTTTAAGCCTCATCTTATTTTGCTATTCAGTTCACTGACTTTGTTTCCAGATCATCATTGTAAGTGGAAACAAACAAACTCAGAAAAGAAGTAATTTCTTCCAAGTGGCCAGACAGTCAATATGGATTTGAACTCAATTCCCATTCACCCACCTCTTTATCTCACTGGGTCAGAATCTAATGGTGGGATTTTAAGAAACAGGAAAGGAACTGCTCTATTAGGAGCCCCAGACAGCAGCCTCTCCTGTGATTATGGGACTCACAGCCAAGGAGGGAGAAATCCAGCAGGACATTCAGAGGAAAAAACCACCAGAAATATCAGTCCTTTCAAAGGCAGAGCACTGCTCATGCCCCGTGCGAGTGACTTCTCCAGGGGCTTTCCCCACACGGGGCCTCCTGGAGAGCATCCTCCAGTTTTGGACAGAGGCCCCGCCACCCCACCATACTGAGAACCTTCCTTTCTCAAGGGCTGATGGGAAGTGAGCAAAAGCAGCTGACCTCTCAAGTTTTTTTATTTACAAGCTTAACTTTGAAGGTTACTGAAATAGAAAGACAGGGAATTTTCCAGGTATGGCTGGAACACCACTGAACTGAATTGACCCAGGTGTGGGTACAAAAGCTTATCCAAAAGTGCCTCTGCTTTCCAGAGCAAAATGAGGCCTGGATTACCCCAATTACCTCAGTGCCCCCGGGGCGCTGGGCGTCTCCGTAGCTGTACTTTCCCACAGTCAAGGTCTTCTAAGCAGTTGGCAGACAGCAGAGTGGAGCAGGTCCCAGGTGTGGAAACAATTTGAGAGACAAGGACACAGCAGACCCAGCTCAGTGGAGGCAAAAGACTCTACCTGGACACCCTTCAAGTGAGCATTAGAATCAGCTTTGCAAAGGCATCCACCTCCACCCCAAATCCCAGTGCAAGGCAGCAAAGAGCTTCCGACGCAGTTAGCTCACAGGGTTGGCTTCAGAGCAAGCTGAGAATTCCATGAGGGCATGGACTGTTCTTCCGTGTTCACATCTGTAGGAAACAGGGCTTAAACACAGCAGCTGCACAATTAAGGTTTGTTTATTAAGGAATCAATTTATAATAAGGGCTTCCCCAGTGGTTCAGGGGTAAAGAATCTGCCTGCAATGCAGGAGACTTGCAGGGGATGCAGGATGGATCCCTGTGTTGGGAAGATTCCTTGGAGAAGGAAATGGCAACCCACTCCAGTACTCCTGCCTGGAAACCTCCATGGACAGAGGAGCCTGGTGGGCTACAGTCCATGAGGTCGTAAAGAGTCAGGCACACCTGAGCGACTAAAGAACAACAGCAAATGTATAATAGCTGCCTAGACGTTACTGGGAAGAATTGTGAGGTTACAAATAGGCCCATTCGAAAAGGTTGCACTCCATTAATAGATGTTCCGTTAATATATTTGTCTTATTTTTTTTTCTTAATTTACTTTTGGCTGTTCTTGGTCTTCACTGATGCTCAGGCTACTCTCTAGTTGCAGTGGCCAGGCTTCTCACTGCATCTTGCGGAGCATGGGTTCCAGAGTGTGGGCTCCGCCGTCGCGGTGCCTGGGCTTTATTGCCCCTCGGCCTGCGGGATCTTCCAGGACCAGGGATCGGAACGCGCGTCCCCTGGATTGCAAGGTGGATTGCGAACCACCAAACCACCAGGGAAATCCCAATCAATCTTTCAGTTTTTGAATGCTGCATATTGAGACAATCGGGATCCTGAGAATTCTAGAATCCCCAGCTTTTCAGACAAAGAAAACTGGAATAGCCCCTGCTCACTGCAACGAGGGAGAGACCCTCTGTTTCCAACTCGCTAAAGGTCTGTCATGGAAAGGACAGAGCAGACTTAGTCTATTAGGTGACAGAAGAAGAATGAGAGTCCAACAGTGAAATCTACATGGGGACAAGTAGCCCTCACATCAGGAAAGAAATTCTAGTGACCAAAGCCTCCCAGAGGACAGGCAGTCTCTGGGTGCTCACCCTAGGTCTTGGTAGCGGCCAGACATTAAACAGAGTAGAGTAAGGTCCTTTCAGCCCCCAAATGGACTTTGCCCCTCTGGTTCAGCTACAAGGCATCTAGAATATTTCTACTTCAGGCTTTCAGGCTCCATCCTGAGGCTCTAATACAACAAAAGGAAGGGGTATCAAGAAAGAGTGAAGATACCACGAAACATCTGTGGCCCCTTGGGGAGAGAGAGGGGTAAAAGAAAAGAAAAATAGTGTTGACTGGCCCTTCCTCCAGGGAACACCATGGTGGGGGAGCTATATTTGCAAGCTGGCAACACTACGAACCTCCTAAGAATTCTGAGTTTAATTAGTTTCTCTGAAGCCAGCTCCTTATAGGGAGAGAGACCTGCAGCCCCAACTCCAACTCGTCACCAGAGAACCTCGCTGCCTCCCCAGGCCAGGACTTTGCTACAAGGGATTGCTCCAGGCCAGAGTTCACTTTCTAAACTTCTCTTGGGAAATTACTGGAGGCTTGTTCAGAGACACAGTCTCCATAAAGGAGATCTTCAATGTAAAAAGTATTTAACGTTATCATTCAGCTCCCTTTCGCAGTTACACTTCATTCTTTCTTCTCCACTTAACCTAAACACCAAGAGCATTCAAATGGAATGTAAATGGCTTCATGGACAGAATGTAATACATGTTTTGAATTCTAAGGCTTGAGATTGATTATAACAAGGCCACTAGGCAAGGAATTAAAAAACTGCCTCCCCAACCAGACTGCAGATGTGGTGAGGGCAGGAATCACTTAGCAGAATCAGGCACAGAAGACAGAGATGTGCTAAATCGATGAACGAACCGATTGATTGATGGTTTCAAGTTCTAGTTCTGCTACAGAACCAGCTATGTGATCTTGGTTAAGCTACATAACTTCTCTAAGCCTCAAACGCTTTTATCCATAAATCAGAAATAATTATAGCTACCTCAAATGACTACGACAAATGCAACAAAATGTAAAAAGTGTCCCAGAAAGTGTCTGGCATAGACTCGGTGCTGAGTAAATGGTCTTCTCCTCCTGCTCCCTAGGACCACACTGTACATACATGGTGACTGGCTACTGAGCATCTGCCTGGCTGATGTACAGATGGGGCTGATGTGGATTCTTGCTGTTAACTCAGGAATAGCAGACAGGCACGTTCATGGGCCCCAGTTGCTCCATGGGAGAGTTTGGGACAGAAAAGGAAAGGAAAGGAAATCTAAAATTTAAGTATGTGTCTGCTAGGTGAGAGGCAGCTAACACTCATAATGTGTTTTTCGTTTATACGATGATTTTTAATTTACTATTTCAGCTCCAAAAAGCAAAGTCCCTGGATCTTCCAGAGGAGTCACGTAAGATTCACACATTTGATAGCTTTTCATTAGTAAAACTGGATACACAGCCATAGTAAACTCCACTCAGGGTCATTTATAGGTAAAGGAACCACATAATAGATTCCTATTGTGTCTGACCCCACCCCCCTCCCTGCCCCCAATGAGTTCATTTCTGCAAATGAATGTGTACCTGAGGTTGTGATCAGGAAGGGAAACACGTGTCATCTGGCATGCTCCCTCACTGTCTAAACTGCAAGTAAATTAAAGACAAGTTCACTGGCCACTATTCAAATCGTCACCGCTCAGGTCTGAAGCATAATCTACTCCTTCTGGATCCTTCCCATTTCCTTTTGCAGCCCAGTGACTCAGTTTTGCTTCTGTTTTAACCCACAGGCAGCTGGGCTTAGCTGCTAAGTTATGTCCGACTCTTGCGACCCCATGGACTGTAACCTGTCAGGCTCCCCTGTCCATGGGATTTCCCAGGCAAGAATACAGGAGTGGGTTTCCATTTCCCTCTCCAAGGGATCTTCCCAAGCTAGAGATTGAACGTAGGGGTCCTGCACAGCAGGCAGATTCTTTACCGATGGAGCCACCAAGGAAGTATAAACCATCACAAATCTCTCTGCAGAAAAGTAAGATAGAAGATAACTAAAATGAAAAAGTGCACACCAGCTCCCAACATGGGCTCCTCTGGTTTGAAAATAATACCTGATTTCTCTCCCTCAAATTCACCATCTTTAAATGAGTGATGATGCCAAAAATAATACCATCAAACACTTGAAACAACTGTAGATATATGCCAAGTACTATTGTAAGTGCTTCTCAGGTAGAAACACATGTACCTTTCAAACACACACGCACAAGTCCTAGGAGATAAATAATCCCAGTATGTCCATTATCCAGAGGAGGAAACTGAGACACAGAAACACTAGGTAACTTCAAAACTACACTCTTGAGGCGGTGGTTTACTTAAAGCAATTAGAATTAAAATGGAACACTTTAGCTTAGAACCTCATCACCCAGGAATCATGATGACAGCTGTATCTACATTTCCACATTCCCAGATTCAGCCAACCATGGATCCAGCAGTACATATTTATTAAAAAAAAAAAAAAATTCCTGTATACAGGAGGTGAACAGTTCAAACTCCTGTTGTTCAAAGGTCAACTGGACACTTGATACACTGCAAAGGCTGGCCATGGAGCCAGCCCACACTGTAGACCCTGGTTTTAAGGGTAAAGGAGTACGTCTTTCCTCTACCACTCAAGCTTACCCTGAGGAACTGCAGAACCCAACTGTACAAACAATGAAAGAGGTTGTTGGTTGTAACTGAGTCAGAAGGGAAGAAGATCCGTACACGTAAGGGCCCGCAAGCTACTGTTTTCTCTGTCTCCCGGGCCGACACATTATTCCTGCAGGCTCTTCCAGACTTGAGGCCTGTCTCCCAGCGTGGGGAATTGAGACAGGGATCTCAAGGTTCTTGAGAAAGGAACACCTGAGCTGGCCTACAGAGCAGTGACGGCTCTCATCTGGGGCTTGGAAAGCTATGGTCACTAGATGGCAGAGCCCTGCTCCTCTGCATTCCAGAATTCTAGGGGCCACTTCAGGCCGCTTCCCCTTTGGACAAAGACTCAAAAAGAGACTCTCCCGGCCTTAAAATCCCATTACCTTCAGAGTTTCAAAATGACCTACAGGATAGAAACGTGTCTTCACTGAGGTGTGTACACAAGTCGTCACTTCTCCCAACCTTGAATGACGTCACTGGTGTGGTTACATTGAGGGAGACACACCCAGAGATGGGAAAGTGCCCTTCAAATGACAAAGCAGAACTAGAAGTTGCGTCTTGTCCCTCCCCTAGAGACTCCTGCCCGCCTGGCACTGTCTGTGGAAATAGCACCGGACCTTCAGTCTCCTCCTGAGTTCCCACTTCCCACTGCCTGGTTAGTTTCGGCTAGGTGCTTACCTCGCCTGCGTTCCTGACTCTGACATTTCCTACCCCAATATCTGGCAATCAATCAAAGCTTTAGGACTCCTTTGACACCTTCTCCCTGGACAAGCACTGACATTTGACCCCTAGTTTTCTGTAAAGATGAAGAAGGAAATGGCAACCCACTCCAGTGTCCCATGGACAGAGGAGCCTGGTGGGCTACAGTCCAAAGGGTCGCAAAGAGTCGGATGCGACTGAAGCAACTTAGCACACACACACACACACACTTCTGTAAAGAGGGCTTCCCAGGAGTGCTGCTAGTGGTAAAGAACCCATCTGCAGATGCAGGAGACACAAGAGACACAGGTTCAGTCCCTGCATCGGGAAGATCCCCTGGAAGAGGGCACAGCAACCCGCTCCAGTAGTCTTGCCAGGAAAACCCCATGGACGGAGGAGCCTGGTGGGTTACAGTTCAGAGGGTCGCAAAGAGTCAGACACGACTGAAGTGACTTAGCACGCATGCGCTTTTGTAACCACCCCAACCCAAGCCTGGTGCAGGTCTTGTGTGAACCTGTCCCAACACCCAGACAACCGATCTAGGCTAGTAGGTTTTCAGCTCCACTGGCCAGTCTGCCAGAGAAGGGTCTGGAAGGGAAAATGGGGAGTGGAGTAATCACAGCTGGGCACCTTCAGAGAGGATGCTAGGAAAGCCCCTTTCGAGAAGGTGACTTTTGAACCTAGGCCATAGAGCGAGCAGGGCACGGGCGGAGCGGAAGGCCCGAGTGAGAAGCAGGTGCCGAGCTGCTCCCGCCGACTCTGCCTGTATCCGACACCCTCCGGTTGTCAGAAGGCTGCAGCGGGCTGCCGTCCCTCAAGCATGGGCCTCTAAGTCTCCCCACCCTCTGCCTCTGGGCTTTCTTCAGAGCCTGGGAAGCCTCCTGGGGTCTAACTCAGGGATGTGTCCCAAGTGGGAAGTGGGACTGCGCTGAGAAGCTGCGACATCCCAAGTGGGATGAAGACAGGGCTGCAGCCTCTCCTTCCCCGGGACAATTTGGAGACGCGACAAGGCTTCTCACAGGAGCCCCGGGGGGATGGAGCCGCAGCTGCCCAGGGCAAGAACTGCAGACCAGAGCCCGCGCTGGGCCTCCCTGCCACATCCTGCCCACGCGCTCGCGCCTGCTTCCCGGGACCAGCTGCAGAGCTCTCCTCTCAGGCTTGGCCTCAGGCCTGCCAGACTGAGGCGGTGACACTCAGGGGGGCTGTAATGAGGAGCAGGAGGGCCATCTCAGACCCGGTGTGTGAGCTTGACACAAGCCGGACCGTGAACGGGCCGTGGGGAGGCTCCAGATTTCAGGCTGAGCTGCCCGGCAGTCAGGACGGAGGAGCCCCGCCTGGGAGCCAGCCCACCAGCGTGGTGGCTGGGGGGTCCCGCCTTGACTGGATCCTCTGAGAAGCCTGCTGAGATGCAGGGAAGGAATTGGGGCAGACAGGGAGGGGACACTGAGGCAAAAGTCCGCTTGTTGAAATGGGGCCACCCGGGAAGCCACAAGGTAACGTTCTGACTCAGCCCTTATACAAGTGCCCAGAACTCATGTCTCTAGCATGTTGGACATGGCATAAAAAGAACCGCAGCTTTCCTGACTGCCGCCTCTTTTCACTCTGCTCAGCAGTTTTCATAATGAGACTCTTTCGTTCTCATAACGGCCGTGTAAGGCATTCTCCCTGTGGTGTAGATGAGGAAAGTGAGCCCGCTGAGCGCTACAACCTGAGACTCTGGATTCCCAATTCCATGCAACAGGCTAACCAACTACCCTTCCAGGCTCCAAGGGCATGGCAGCCCAGCTTCAAGGTCAACCACTGACCCCGTGGCTATAAACTTGGTGGCTCCAGGTGGCAGGGGTGGGGAGAGGTAGGAACTGATTGCCTGTGTCCACATGCACACACACAGCCCACGGACGCACAGCATCTGGGGAGAGATGATCCCCTGTGCCTCAAATGCAGTGGTGGTGGCCACGCCCGAGGCGGCCACACTGCAGCTCTCTTTCCATCCATAAGCGAGGTTTCTCAGATCTCCTTTCAGGGTCTGAAGTAAAGAGGTTCCAGGTCAGGGTGGACAGGCTGCTGAGTCCTCTGTCACTTGGAGAAGAAACCACAGCCAGGCTTCCATCTGCAGGGCACACACCTGTTTATAAAACATATTCTAGGGCTTGAAATCCAGGGCTGCAGGTGGGAAGAACAGGCTACATGGTTCCCATTCCTGAGAGGAGTGAACAGGATCAAGGACACTGAGAGGCAGGACAGTGTGGCTGAAATACTAGCCTGGGCCATGGGGCCAGGAACGCCTCCTCCAGCCTTGCTATGCCCTGACTGGCCCAGACTCACGGCTCCCTCTATTCACCTTGGACACTGATGTTGCAGGCTGGGGGTGGGAGACGGAAGAATCTGCAGATGAAGGAGCCTGACTCCCCCACCAACCCCAGACAGCAGAGACCAAGCCCACCCAGCAGGAGCTCCAGCTCCCAGCAGGAGCATTGGGCCATGATATGATCAAGCCGTAAATCGGTACAGCATTTTGCCACATGGTGTCGTGGTGTCTGCTGTGGCAGTGAGCCAACCCTGGCCAGTGCAGTCCCATGCCGCCAAGACAGCTTCCTCCTCTGACCTGAGTCCAGAGCACTCAGCATGGGCATCTGGCACTTACGAGTCGGACGTTCCTGCAGGCATGTTCCCCAGCTTCTGTGGTATTTGCTCCTGCCAAAGGCCATTCCCCATGCCCTTCTGCTTCGGCCCTAAGATCAGCGAGGCTGTAAAGCCATTCACCACCTGCTCTCCCCGCTGTCAGCAAAGAGCCAAAAGTCAGATCAAAGGGCTCCAGGCCTACCCGCAGGAGACTGGTATCGACTTTAGCCTGGCTTCTGGTTCACCACGTCACTTGTAGCCTGTTTCCTTGGCTCCTTGGCCTAGCTTTCCCATTATTATGGAAATTACAGGGTTAGCTTCACTGATACCAAAGCATCTTGCTCACATCTTAAATCCTAATATGTACACTGAAGGCCCAAGACAGAAAGATGTAGGTTAATTAGTCAAAGCTGTGGGATAATTAATGAAGGTGATTTCCCCAGGCTTTGAGGGAATTAAAAAAAAAAAAAAAAGATTGAGTTGAGGTGGAGAGAACCGTCAGCTGATGTCATGCTGATGAAGGTGAAGGATCAGACCAGCTTCATATCAGCAAGTCCCAGTGTTGGAGAGGCGGAGGAAGAGTGGCAGGGCCACAGGAGGAAGAGTGGCCGGGCCACAGGCTGCGGGTCACTGCTCTTGCACATCGGGCCCATAAGGGTGACTTGAACAGAAGCGCTGAGACACCACAAGAGTTGACTGACAACCAATATGTCTACAAAGTGACTAATAGGTGAGAAGCACTGGACAAAGGGATGACTCACATCCTGGCTGGGATGGAGCAGGACAGTGAGGGGTTTCATCATAATGGCGAGCAAATGAAAACTTATATAAATTGCTCATTTCTGGAATTTTCCATCTAGTAGTTTTGGGACCATCAAGGAGCACAGGTAAAGTAGAACTGCAGAAAGTGAAACCAGAAAGCAAAACTACAGGTCAAGGCAGACTACTGTACAGAGATGTCCACTGAAACCTGGCTGCACATTTTAAAGTAAGGAAGAAAACAAAATGCCTATCAACAGGAAAGTAAATAAAATGTAGCAGCTGAATAACTAGAATCATTAGAATGCAGTCTCATTAAGAATGAATGAAAAATGCAGTTATTGAATTATATGTACAGCTGGGTACCATCTGGTTGTATTTTAAAACACATACACAATATTTTGTATTTTTCATGGACGTGTGCATTTGTATAGATAAGGATATTTTCTAGTGGACGAGAACACACATCAAACTCGTGAACCTGGTTGCTTCTGGGCTGGGGAAGACAGGAAGAAAACGGGTCTAGGGATAAGGGTAAAGTGGGACTGTAATTTCATCCATGGTGTTTCACGTGTGTCTAGAAATCTAGAAACAAATATGACAAGGCCTTAGCATTTGTTACTCTGGGTAGTGGTAATGCATGTGATATTATTCTTTATACCTTTCAATATATTTTTTTTAATTTCTCAAAATAAAAGTAATGGAAGTGTAGCAACATTGTAGAAGAATGATGGGCATGTCCCTCCTTCAGTTTGCCTACACTGACTTTGGAGTGAACATCAGCTTTGAAATGTGTTGCTTTCTCTAATGAACCCAGAGAGCTAATCTTCAAGCCAGTGAGCCAGATAAAAATGTGGACTTTAAGTTTTATATAATTTACACTTAATTTGCACCAGTAACTGAAATATTAATAAATGCTTTAGAAGCTTCTCAGTTTCTCTACAAGAGGAAGGTCCAATCTCTAAAGTGATGGTTTGACCCTGCCATCCCCAATTCTTCTTCAGGATGACGCTTAGGTGCAGCTTATGGAACCTTAGGATGGAAGGGAAACTCTGGAGCCCCAAGGCACAAAGCCTGCTGGAGGCTGGTATCAGAAGAAACACCACTGATCTCCCTGGTTCCAGACTGACCAGCACTTACAACCGAAGTATCAAATACGTGCAGTTGGAGGTCTGTGTGTTTCTCTCTCTCTTTCTCTGCTTGGGCAAAGTCTGGTAACTCAGCCCTACCACGTCTACACCTTTCTGAGGTCTGGCTGTGAGTCCACCGGACCTCAGAGGCAGTGGCTTGTTATCTCTGCAGTTCTCCACAGAACGATCCTGGTCCAGCTATGAAGGATCTGCTAACCAGTCCCCGGCCCCAGCACCTAGCTACTGGGAGCTGGTGAACAGCACACAGGACCCACGGGAACTGGAGCACGCGGGAACCGAAGGCAGCGTGAGAGGACTGGGCCCCGGGGCCTCCCAGACGCCGCCCTGCTGTGTTCCCCGGCAGACGCCTGCCCTTGCCTTTGTCTGATACCCCGCGAGGCAGTTCTGTCGGCAGCTCCCCAACCAGAGAGGGGAAACAAGAGCAGCATTCTGTCCCAGCTGTTTCTTTCGTTTATCTGAAGTACTTCTGTTTTCTTGGTCAAATACCCGCACCGATGATTCAGTCCCCTCTCTTTCCCTCCTAGTCTCCTTTCCAGAAAAGCCTTGGCTGACAATTTAGCTAGGCTATGATACCCAGATTTTGATCAAGCATGTCTGGATGTTGCTGGGGAGGTATTTTTTTAGATGAGGTCAGCATAGGATGAGATGGTTGGATAACATCATTGACTCAGTGGACCTGAGTTTGAACTAACTCCAGGAGATAATGAAGGACAGGGAAGCCTGGCATGCTACAGTCCATGGGGTCGCAAAGAGTCAGACAAAGCTGAGGGACTGAACAGCAATGAACATTTAAAGCAGTCAACTTTGAGGAAAGAATAGGGCTCTCCTTAATGCAGGTGGGCCTTAACCAACCATTTGAAAGCCTCAAGGGAAAAACTGACCTCCCTCAAAGAAAAGGGAGTTCTTCAAGCAGATGGGCTTCAGACTCAAGCTGCAACACCAGCTCTACCTTGGGTCTCCCAGGGCCAGCTGATCACCTTTTTCTGCCTCTGGTTTGCAAGGCTATGGTCTTACTAAGGAAGATAGGACCTGGGATGAAGGGCTTGAAAGAGTTAGGAGACTTTAAGGAAACCATGGTTAAAAGAGAGACATTTAAATGTGTTTTTACAAATTCTCATTGCTCATACATGATGTGGCCTTTTTACATCTCCAAGCTTCTATTAGTCTTACAAAGTTCCTCTGCTAATTAAGATATGATCAAGATATTATCATCCTTTGTGGTAGTATTTGTTTTTGGAGATTCTACCACGTACCAGTCACAGGGCAAAGTTTTCCTGGGATCTTGGGATGGTGACTGTTGGAGTTTGAGGTTTTGCAGAGGTGGGGATCAGATGATGAAGTCAGCGTTCAGGGACCACAGTGAGGGTTGCAGAGACCAGAAGTGCACAAGGGAAGTATTAGGTGGCCCAGTCATGGCTGGATTCTAAGATCCAGATGGAGGGTAGAGCTGAGGCTAGCACGTGGTCAGCTGTGATAGGACCTGCGCTGTGGAGGCAGTGGGATCACAGTGGAGACACAGAGAGTAACAGCAGCTATTTCTTCCCTCATCTTTTGTCCTGGAAGATGGGATCCCAGTAAGCTTGTCTTTGATCCCCCCTCAAAACCTCTGTGCTAAACCCAGCTTCACCTTCTGCCCTGCCAGGTGAGGAGAGAATGTTCTAGCAACTACACGCCTGGAGTCTGCGGATGGGGAATTCCCCGGAAGCCCAGAATGAGCCCAGGCCAAACTCTGGGCTTTTTTCTGAGCAAACATTTTGAGAGAAACCAAACATGATGATGTGGAAGAGCGACCGGGGCTGTCCCCTCTCACAGAAGCAGGGCTGATGAAAACACAGGGATTAGTACAGATGAATCATTGCCAGTCCTCTCCCTGAGAGCATTTGCTAGTGGCAACCCAATAAAGACCGGATCTCCGAAAGCGCTGACAAGTCACCCACTGGGCCTGGGAGTTAGAGATCGCTTCCGAAATTGGTGGGAGGAGAAAGCGGGAGTGGAGACATGGGGGCGTATCCCCCTTCCAGAATTCATGTTCCTCCTTTTGGTAAGATAATTTCCTACTCTTTCAGAAGTGTGGGTGATTCTAGAATCTAGATGAATTGTGCCTGCAATCCCAACCTTCTGTCTCTCCAGTGTGGGTGGGAATTCATGCTCCATTATGACCTCTGCCCTTTGACAACAAGAAGGGGTATGCTTGGGGACAAAGGATGGGGGTGGGGGGTACGGTATCTGCTCTGCTTTGGGTTATTAACAATGAGGGCAAATGAGAGGTCTTTGGAGCACTTCCTTAGACAGAAACTAAAGTGAACAGAGCTTTAAAAGAGGCAATATTTCATTTGGTGTCTTGACTATGATGGTGTCTTGACTATGATATTATCACAAATATCACAAACCAGTATTTGTGATCAAAATATATAGAACAATACACACAGGCACAGAGATAGAGAGAATGAGAGAGACAAGCAGAGAAGTACAGGCAAATTTGGGGAAATCTAAATAATAGAGTGGGTTGTATCAATCTCAACATCCTGGGGTCAATAGTCCCTCATACCATAGTTTTGCAAACTAATTCCATTGGGAGAAATTGGGTGAAGAGTACACAGAATATCCCCTTATTATTTCTTTGAAAAAAAAAATTTATAGAGATATGCATCATATAAAATTGGCTCATGTAACTTGCACAATTCAATAGCTTTTAGAGTATTCACAGAATTGCATATCCATGACAGTTTTAGAACATTTTAATTATCCACCAGAAGAAACCCTGCATCTTTTATCTATCATTCTTCCATACCCCTCTACCCCAAAGCCCTAGGAAACTGCTAGTCTACTTTCTGTCTCTGTAGATTGGCTTGTTTTGGGTATTTCATAGAACTGAAATCATACAATAGGTGGTCCTTTGTGACTGGCTTTTTCACACATTTGTTGTAGCATGTATCAATATTTCATTTCTTTTTCTTGATGAACAGTATCCCATCGTATGGCTATACTGCATTTTATTATCTGTTCATCAGTTGATGGACGTTGGGTTGTTTGCGTTTCTGGCTGTTATGAATACGGCTACTACAAATGTTTATGGATGAGTTTTTGGCTGAACATATGCCTTCAGTTCTCTTAAACATACACCTAGGAATGGAACTGCTGTGTTTGAGCTTCATCTTTTGACAGACTGACAGACTGTTTTAAAATAGCTCCACCATTTTACATTTCCATCAGCAGTGTGGGAAGTTTCCAGTTTCTCCATGTCTTTGCCAACACTTGCCATTTTCTATCTCCCTTTTTTTGTTACAACCGTTCTAGCGGACGTGAAGTGGAGTCTCACCGTGGTTTTGCTCTGTATTCCTCTGGTGGCTCATGAGGCTGCCCGTCTATTCATGTGCTTATTGGTCATTTGTATATTTTCTCTGGATCAATGTCTTTTCAAATCTTTTGTCCACTTTTTTAGTTGTTCATATTATTGATCTCTGGATTGTTTCTAACACTGCCGTAGTGTTATGAATCTACAATTATCTCAATACAAAAGTTAATTTTTTAAAAGAAAGAATATTGGGGAAAATGAAAGGATACTCAGGTGGAAAAAGCAGCCAAGTTTCAACAAAGAGGATATACAGATGGATATCAAGCACATAAGAGATGATTGACATTATTAGCCATTAGGGAAAAGTAAATGAAAATTACAGTGGGATATAACTACATACCTGTCAAATTGGCCAAAATAAAAATTAATGACAAAACCAAATGAGAGTAAAGATGAGGAGAAACTGGGTCACATACATTGCTGGTGAGAGACATAAACAACTTAACCATTCTGGAAAACCGTCTGGCCGTTTCTTGTGAAAAGCATGTAATGGCCCCAAAAACCAGTGATCACATTCTTAGGCATTTATTCCAGAGAAACAAACCTTTATGTTCATGCAAAAAAACCTGTGTAAGGTTATTCACAGAAGCCTTATGTGTAATAGCTGATAGCTGAAACCAACCTATTAAAAAGCTAGATGGACAAACCACAGAACAACTAGTCAGGGTAAGAGCCATAAGCTATCGACACGCTGAACAACCTGGGTGAGTCTTCAGAGGGGGAAGCTGGGTGGAAAAACAGCCTCTAAAGATTAAGTACTGTATAACGACATTTATGTAGCATTTGGGAAATGACAAAATTGCAGAAATGGAGAACAGAGTAGTGATTGCCAGCTGTCAGGAATGGGGTGCCGTGCAGGAGAGGAAAGTGGATGTGAATGGAAAAGAGCAAGACCTCTGGGCAGACCCTATGTCTTAACTGTGTCGGTGTCCTGCGCCCTGGTTGTGATATGGTGTAACAACTTTTCAAAATGTTACCAGTGGGGGGAAAAGATAAATCCAGTAGCACACCAGATCTCTTGGACTTGTCTACATTATTTCTAATAGTAGTGAATCTACAGCTAACTCAGAAGGGAATTTAATTTAAAAAGAGAGAGGAAAAGGCAGTTCCTTCACAGATCTACTTACATTTCTACCAGTTATTAATTGTGTGATTTGGGGCAAATTAACACTGTCAGTTTTTCCACCTGTAAAATGGGGATAATATCTACTCATGATGGTGGTAAGGATCAAATTTTTTAAAAAGTTTAAAAAAACTTGTAACTAACAAAGCATTACAATTGCTGCTGCTGCTTCTGCTGCTCATGCTTCACCCATTACTAGAACATTCTCTGCCCTCAACATACATCCCTTAGTGAGTGCTTCAATATCAGAAATGTTCACTCAGCATCATTTGACTTCTCTGTTGATAATGTAGCCATTGTAAGAAAGATACCAGAACATGCTACTTCATATTTGCGGTGGAGTGATGGTGGTTACTAACCCAAAAGCATTCAAGTGTTTTGAAGGGTTCAAGATTGGGAGGAAATAACCAAGATCCAGGCGCTCTTCAAAGCCTCTCCAAAAGAAGGGGCAAGGAGAGGCCACTCCGAAATGAAGCCACAGGTGATGGGTTCTTAGCACCTGGAGGTGAGGACTTTTGACCTACTTGCCTGAATATAAATTTACTCTAAGCCTCCCTGTCTGCAAAGCAGGAATAACTATGCCTTCCTCACAAAGCTGGTCTGAGGATCGCCTACACGAGACAATTCAGTGTTTCCCAAACTCCAGTCATTCCTGCACCGGCATCTTCATTTTTACCAAATTCACTTAATTCAAGAATTGTCATTTATTTACTTTTTTTTTTCCCATTAAATCAACTGTCTTCTTTATATAACTACCCTTGTTTGTCAAAGGAAACAAAAACAGATATATGTTTGTTCACATTTTAACATCTTTGAAGGCAGCATGTTCATGCTCAATGGTGTATGACAGTCAATCAGTATAAAATTTTTTCTTTCTTAACAGAATACACAATAATGATGTGTATATAATCAGCAACATTTAGATTCTCTTATATATGGAAAGTCACTTCTTTAAGTGGAAATACAGGTTGTTTATTTAAAATAGATGGAAACATTTAAATAGATAGGTTTTTATTAAGTTATCTTTTAATTGAATTTCCAACATAATTAAATTTCAGCCAGAGTGTGCTGCCTGCAAACATGTTAGCCTGAGGCCTGCTCCCGATCTATTTAAAAGGAAAATGTAGAGAGCAAAGTGGGTTAGTAATGACTTACTATCACTAAACTGATAGGATCTCCATGATGTAATATAGTATATAATTCCATGTTGCTAATAGTTCCACTGTGCAGCACCTAAATATCTCCATTAGCAGCAAGTGTCTGCCTTGAATCAATTGTAGGGATGTGGATGAACCTAGAGCCTGTCATTCAGAGTGAAGTAAGCCAGAAAGAGAAAAGCAAATATTGTAGATTAGAGCATGTATATGGAATGTAGAAAAACGGTACTGTTGAAACTATTTGCAGGGCAGGAATAGAGGCGCAGGCGTGGAAGATGGACATGTGGACATAGGGTGGGGAAAGGGAAGGTGGGAGGACTTGAGAGAGTGGCATTGGCGCACCTGCAGAGCACGCGTGGGACAAACAGCGAGTGGGGGCTTCTGTGTGAAACGGGGAGCTCAGCTCGGTGCCTGGGGCTTCGTGAAGACCTAGCTGGGTGGGATGGGGGTAGGGTGGGAGGGAGGCCCAAGACGGAGGGGATATATGTATACCAACAGCTGATTCACTTTGTTGTATAATAGAAACTAATACAACATTGTAAAGCATTAATATTCCAATTTTTTTTAAGGTTAAAAAAAAAGCAGTGAGTAACGCAGCAGATAAAACCTGACTCACTGCTTCTGGGAATTAGAGATGATACGCTTGCCACCCCTAGCAGACTAGAAGGGTGCAGTGTAGTCAGTCAATAGAGATACTGTGCAGCAATTAGAAAAGTCAACTAGAAGGTGGATAGGGTCTCAAAATAAAATATTGAGTGAAGGAAGAGGAAACAGAATAAGATATGTATCATGGCATCATAGACGTAAATTAAGAGCTTATAGATTCACCATAAACACTACACATTTTTAAAAACATATACACATCTTTATGATGGAGGGTGAAGAGACTAGGAGAGGGAACCAAGAGGGCAAGGAGGAAAATAATATAAATAAAATAAAAACAAAATGAAAGGCTGTTTGGACCAATGATGTTCCTTAGCTCTGAGAAAGAATATAGGAATAACTCAACTATCCTTATAAAAATATAGCTCCAAATGTAGAACTCCTATCAGTATCGGAGTATACAGTAGGTACTCGGTGAATGCTAATTGCTTGACTTTAGGATAATCTACAAAGACAGTCTAGAGTGTCTTCAAGAATTCCAAGTGGTCCTGAATTCCCAGTAGCTGTTTCTAGGTTGATGCCACACATCCTCTGAGCAGCCCCCTGTGCATGCATACACACACACACACACACACATACACACACACATCCTGGACTCCTCTAGTTCAGGATGACCCACCACCAACAATCACTCCTCCCCAACACCATGGGGTATCTGAAGCCAAGATGATTTCTCCAAAACACTCTTCCAGACTGAAGAGTTGATCCAGGCAGACACTGCTTAGGGACTGAGACCCAGTATCAGATATTGCAGATGGGAAACTGAGGCCAGAGAGAGACAGAGACGTGATGGGGTCATGCGGTAAGAGGCGGTCCTGTGGCTGGAAGCAGCTCTTCCCTTCCTTGCACGCACACCTCCTCTTCTGCACACACAGTCCACGGTGCCCTTATCCGACCTGCCCACATAAACCAGTGGCAAGGCTGTTGAGATAGAATTTCCACCCTTGATGTGGCAGCTATTCCTGTCGAGGGTGCTGCTCACCAGCCACGGGGGGACTGACATCAGGAGCCCATGAATATCCCAGCAGTAGACAGAAAGAAGCGATCACTGCCGAGGGTGTAATTTCTTCCTGTCTAATCACCGAAGACGATCACCAGAAATGATGGAGAGGCAGGCCCGTCGGCTGCCGGCATCTTTGACTCAGAGAAAGGGTGGGTGGCGGATGCAATAAAAGGGGTGGTCGGGCGGGGGGCGGGGGCATGCGTCATTTTATGAGCGCTGTTTCAGATTCCCAAAGTGCCCACTTTCATCTCCTTCTTAGAGAAACTAAGAGACTTCGAAAGGCTAAGCAACTTGCCGAAATTGTTAATAAAGCTAGTGGGAGGCTAAACAGGGATTTCACAGAGGATGTCTGTCTCCAAAGCCTGGGTTCCCCACTTCCCACCCTGGACTGCTCTCTTGGACCCCCCAAAAGGCAGTAAGAGGTTCCAAGGAGGTTTAGAGAAGAAGGAGTTAAGGTTTGAAGCGGGGCAGGTGGGGACCCAGGAGGATTTCACGTGTCTCCACCACTTGACAGAGGTCTTAAATGACGACTATGATCGGCGCAGGCGCACAGGGGAGGGCGTTTCAGCTGAAGAGAACACAGGGCTGGGAAAGCACAGGGCATGCTTGGTGGGCCGAGCCGTGGCAGTGCTAGAACCTGGGGGGAGGGGTGGAGCAGGGGCAGGTCGCTGGGTGTGAAGGATGGCTCCCGAGGTGCAGGGAAGCACTGGCGGCAGGATGAGGGGTCTATGAGCATCACCGCGGGCACTGCAGGGTTCAGTGGAGGGACTTTAAAGTGGAGAACGGCTTGAGCAATTCCCTGTCCTCCGCCAGAGACCCCTGTGACTGAGAGAGGGAAGGGTCAAGAACACAGGCTTGGGGTCAAGCTGACTTCCGTTTGAGTCCTAACCTTGCTATGAAATTAGCTATAATCTTGGGCAAGAAGCTTATCCTCTTAGATATTACTTATAATAGGCCTGGCACGTAGTATTAATAAGTACACAACAAGAGCTAACAGTGATGAGGATCATGACAATGAAGAAAAGGGTGGTGAGGACAAGGAGGAGGGAAGCAGGAGAGGAGGCAGACGGTGCAGATGAAAACGTGACACAGAGGAGAGGGCGGCTGCCGGAGCCGGGGCTCGCTGAAGGATGAGGACTCTCTACCCCTCCCCAGCTGGCAGGATTCCGAGAAGCGGTCTGAAGATGTGTTAGGAATCTCTCCACTTTGCCTTCTGCTTTGTCTGTTCTGTAATAATTTTGCAATAGTTCCCAGTACCTTGCTGGACCGATAAACAACAGCAACGATAACCGTGCGGTGAGGAACCGCACAAGCTGTACACAGCACTAGGGGCCGGAAGTCAAATCCCAAAGTGAGCTAGATCTTATCCCTGCCCTCAAGGAGTCTGCACTCTAGAGGGTGTGGTTGGGGAGAGGCACAGACATGGGGACAGCCACCTGGAGCAGGAGAGTTGAGCACCAGACTACTAGGTTGAGCTTCAAGTGAAGAGCCGGGTGCTGGCAGGAAGGGGGGAGGAGAGGAGAGGGGACAGGTCCAAGGAAGAAGCAGGCACCAAATAAAAGGCCTCAGGAAGAAAGAACAGAGGCTCCAGGAGTTCAGCTTACTGAATCTGAGAGAAGACTAGAAAGCCAAGTGTGAAAACAGCAGAAAGTGGGCAATTCCAGGGTGCTAGGCGGCAGGAAATAACCAACAGCTTTGACCATACCTTGGAATGAATGTTCTCCAACTACTTTCCCGTCTTTGTCTCTTTGTTCAGGATGCAAAGTCCTGAAGGACCATCCTTTGGTTTCAGGAAGGCAGGAAAAGAGGAATGCTCATCATGGAAGCAGGTTCATTTCCAGAAAGAAAATCTGGTCACTGTTGCCTAAAGTGAGGAAAAGACATAGATAGCCAAAGAAAAATAAACACTGGCTACAGTTCGGGCAGACACAGCTCTAGTTTACCACCCCGTCTCTGATTTGGTTCAAAGAGGCCAAGTGCCCAGTTTAACACACACCACCCCTCCCTTCCTCCCAGACACTCTTGCAACTAGGAGTAGCTGCGAGATCCATCTCTGGCCAATGAGACATGGGCAGAATCCAATGGCTGGGGCTTGTGGGTAACCTCTTTGAAAATGCCCCCTTTGGCATCTGGCCCTTCCTTTCTTGGCACCTGAAAGCAGTCGTAACGCCTACAGGAGCAGCAGGCATCCTGAAACCGAAAGCAACATTCTAGAGCTGCAGATGGGGGGGCTAGAAGGAAGGAGCCTGGGTCTCTCGATGGCTGTGTAGACCGACCAACTGTATTATCATGGAGGCAGATGGAAACTCAAGCAGACTCCAGAATCCACACTGTGATTCATTTGACCAGTGTGTGTGGTGGGGAGGCTGGGGGACAATGGTCTCCTTCCACTGGAGGTCAGTTCTCAAATGACTCTATGCAGGAAGCTTTGCCTGAGCCCAGAAAAAAAAGAAAAAAAAATCAAGAGTCCCCCATTTAGTAGGTTTGTGGCTCACCACTCTTTCCACCCTGGGCAGTTACCACAATTATCGGTGCCACTGTTGATATAAATGCATGTGTCCATTACCGGATCCTGAGCTTTGCAAGGGTCCAGTCCTTATCTCTGTCTCTCTTTATATCCACATCCACAGCCATAGCTATAGCCATATTGATATCTCCATATCTACCATCTATCTGCCTAAAACCATTGTGTTCCTGGTGCCAGCATAGTGCTATATACAGCATCAGTCTTCAGATCTTTGCTAAGTAAGTGAATACATGAATGAAAGCCATCAGTAGAAATCATATCTTCAGGCTCCTCTGTCATCTCCATTTCTACTAAGAAGATGTGAATTAAACCAATTGGGGATTCCTCAGTTCTTTATAAGAGCACAGACATCTCTGAATATTCGGGGACTGACTACTCAATTTGTTGCCTCTCCAGGGACTTCTTTTGAACATCGCCTGGCTTCTCATGAGGCACACAGATTCAAAGGGCACATCTATTTCCCTCTTTAGGAGAGCTTTGGTGGAAAAAGACATTGGCTCCACCTGAAGTTTGGGGAGCAGGCGGGTGTGATCGCTGAGGTTCATGTTCTCTGCCATTTCCCCAACTGACCCCCACCACTGTTTGATCCCTGGGGCTGGTGGCGGCAAGCAGCAAGCTTTTCTACAGCTCTGAATCAGGCTGCTTATGTATCATGCCCTGTCAAAGCCACATCAAAGGCTTGAGGTGGGTAACCGGGTCTACACTGAAAGTCCTCAGGAGCCACAGCTCAGGGAGGCTCCGGGTTCTTGAAGCAGCCGCTGGCTATCTGGGGGGACCGGGTACTTTCCTGAAGAGAACACATCATTCGGCTTTTCCTGTGCTTTTACTGTAAACTCTTGGTTTATTACACACCTAAAAGAAAGGACAAGGGGAAAGAGAGACAGACAGACAGACAGGGGAGGTCAGATCTGAAAGAAGCACAGCAAATAGCAACAGATTCTTACTTTCTGAGCAGTGAGCCCTGAGCCCCCTTCCGAGAAGCAGAGCCTTGTGCTCAGAGAGGGACAATGACAGCCCACGGACCAGGAGGCTGAAAGCTCAGGAAGGAAAATCCAGGCTTTAAGATGCCTTGCCCAATGCTCTTGCCACACATCCTGATAGCCACTCTTCCTGAGACCCCAGAGGGAGGAGGAGAGGCAGCTTCATGCACTGGGGACTGAGCAGTTCATGGCAAAGCGTACTTAGATGTCCTCCACTCTGCCGGGTGCCAGTCACTGCATCCAGCCTCATAATGAACACGGAAATGAAAAAGCCAAGAGCTGTGCCCTCCCAAAGCTCCCAGTCCATGGGGGAGCCAGCTACATTCACAGCTCGAGCCAATGTCAGGTCCACCGGGATAGGGTTAGAGGTACACAGATGAAGAAAGGACAGTGAGAACGGGAGAGATGTGGCAGCCTGGGAATCAGCGAAGACTTCCATGGAGTGAGCATGGGTTCACTGGAGGAAGAAAGGTCACTGCAAGCAGAGGGACACACACAGCAAAGGCCCCAAGGTGGGGAAGTACGCCGTACATCCTGGTGAGTCACCGCTGTGATGACGCTGAGCTTGTTTGCAGGAGACAGTGGCAAAGAACCAACTAGGAAGGTAATTCCAACCAGCCCTGAAACCCCACAGCCAGAAACCTGGCCTTGTTCATGGCCAACTACGCCATACAGGGCTGAGCATAGAAGAACCGGGCACCGAACGGACAGCTTTGGGCCTGACTGTGAAACCCTGGGGCCTTAATGACAAGTGAAAATGTGTTAACAATGTCATGCTACCACCCTGGACTCTGTGCAGAAATCCACCCCCATCCCCCACCAAAGACCACTTATAAATCAGTGCCTCTTAAATACCCCATATTCTCAAGCACAGACGTTCTAGATCAAGACTTGAGGAGAGGTGGCCAAGCTGACTCCATCACTCACCTTCAGCCTTTATGAAAGGGTGTGCCAATACATTATTTCAAAGGATGAAGAGATCAAAGAACCGGGGCTTTTTTAGAGAAGGAATTTGCCAGGTGTTCAGCTTTCCTTCACCCCATCCCATCAAAGGGGACAAAGTAGAGAGCAGCCCGCCCCCCCCCCCCCCCCCC
>SJYT01022839.1:270760-326262 GCA_006410635.1 Cephalophus harveyi
GCAGGAGGAGAAGGGGACGACAGAGGATGAGATGGCTGGATGGCATCACGGACTCGATGGACGCGAGTCTGAGTGAACTCCGGGAGTTGGTGATGAACAGGGAGGCCTAGCATGCTGCGATTCATGGGGTCGCAAAGAGTCGGACTCGACTGAGCGACTGAACTGAACTGGCATATCTTTACTGTGTAGCACACAGCAGACCATACTGGGATGTTCGTTAAACCCTCTGCCTTTCTCTATTACATAACAGAAAATTCATCAGCGATTTCTCCTGCTTTTAACACAAAGCCTAGGGCACTGTGCATAATAGACATTGGTCTGAATTACTGTACAAATACTGCATCTCCCCTTCCCCGTGACAGTCTTCAAATGCATGAAGACAAGGACCTTGATCCTTCTTAGTCATCTCTTCTCCAGGTTAGACTCCTAGAATCGTTCACTAATCTACCCTTCACAGGGACCCTGGCTCCCTCTCCATCTTTGTCTCTCTCCCTTGTATATGTGTCCATTCCCCAAGGTCTGACACTTAGGACTCAGTGTCATACTTTCAGGAGATTCCTGCAGGTTCTCAAGAAATGGCACCTGGAGGAAGAAGTGACTGTGATCACGCAAATATTCAGGAATACACTCCCTGCAAGAGCAGGGAGAGGGCCGCTCGGATCAGGCAGTGCCAGGCCCTTAGAGTGAGCATGCACGCGTGCCTGTGTGCTCAGTTGCTCAGCCATGTCTGACTATTCTGTGACCCCAGGGACTGTAGCCTGCCAGACTCCTCTCTTCACAGGGTTTTCCAGGCAAGAATACTGGATTGGGCTGCGTGCCATGTCCTCCTGTAGGGGACCTTTCTTGTATTGCAGGCAGATTCTTTAGTGTCTGAGCCATCAGGGCAACCTGTAGGGGACCTTTCTGACCCAGGGATCAAATCCGGGTCTCCTGCATTGCAGGCAAATTCTTTACTACTCAACCACCAGGGAAGCCCAGGCCCCTACATCTACCTCAACAGAAGATGGGGCCCCTGGGTACACTTGCCACACACTTGGCTTCCTCCAGAGTCCTCGGAGCTGTGAGCTCTGTCTTGTGTACTCTACCTGCTCAACGGGCAACTCGCAGATTTTTTCTGCATAGCTGGAAGGATATTTACACTTTTCTTATGAAATTTTGTCATCTCACACAGCTATTTTGTAAATTTTTTTTTTTTTTTTTCATGCAAAACGTATACTGTGTACAAACACCTTTGTAGGTTATTAAAAACACATCTAACATAGGGATTCTTAACATAGAGTCACATAGAAATTGGGAAGATTTCTAAAACTGAAAGTTGAAGTGTATGTATATGTGCATATATGGCTTTTTATGGGGAGAAGATCTATGGTTCCTGGAGACTCGAAAGGGTCCATGAGCCAAAAATTAAGAACAACCCATCATCATTGCTATTGGACACACAATATTCCACTATACAATTGTGTCATGCTTTACTTTAACACTTGCCTACTGTTGAATATTTAGGCTGTTCCCATCACATCAATGCTATAAGCAATTCTACTACCCTGGCTGTTTTTGTGGATACAGCTGCTCATACCCATTAAGCTCACCTTCAGATGAATCCCAAGAAGAGAATTGTTTGCCTGAAGAGCATGGACCCTTTTAAAAGCACTTCTCTGGTTCTTATTTGAAGGTTCTAACCTTTGCTTTTTTTCAAATTCAACTCTGGGCTATCTCAAGCTCTGCTCTGAAGCTCCCCCAAGGGCAGCATCATCTCACGTTTGCCTTCATCCAACCATCCTTCACTCCAGTCAAGTGACTTCACAGAGAGCCCCTCTGCTTCTCTCAGCTATGGGTAGCCGCCTTGAAGGAATTTGAGGGGGAGCACTGAACTTTGTCTCAAGAGACTTCTGCTCAAGCTACGTCTCTGTCACACACTGTATAATCTTGGTCAGTTCACTCAGCTCCTGTGTGTGACTGTCAATGGTAATTTTTGCCCTAAGAGGAAGTGTCCCATCTTACAAGTGAAAAACATTTGGCCCTGACTTGATGTGACTTATTCAAATAATGACCTTCTTTGCACTCAGGACCCTAGAAGAACAGGTGAGGAGTCAGAAATAGAGACATCCCTGGAATTTCTTGCCATGTCCCCCCTTTCTAGCAGAGGGATAATGAAGAGCTTTACATCTCTGAAGAGGCATTTAATGATGTGAAATTGTGTGAGTGAGTCACACACTTGGAAAGCAATTCAATTCTGTATTAACTGATTGAGAGATTATTTCAAACGTTCTCAAAAAGGAGAAAAAAAACAAAGAATGATGGGTTTTGAACTGAAACCTGAAAGCTTTAAGGAAACATCTCCGTGTGCTCTTTTCCATCTTCTCCACCATGAGTTATATCTGCCAAAGCGCTAAGCAAAAACAATGGGGTGAGCCCTGAGCCACAGGAATGCACCCGCGGAGACACGTAACTGGGGAGACAGAGGGGGAGTTATGACTCTCTAGGCAGAGTTTCACTTATAATGGTAAAATTACCATCCGGTCTCCTATAAACGCCCGAGATGTCCCAGCATGACAGAGGCATGACCTGCTTTACGGCTGCACTGGAAAGAGGCCACAGGTTTGGCTGATGTAATACAGAGTCAAATTAGCAATGGTACAAACAAGGTTATGTGTTTGTTCTCTTTCAAGGGCTAGGATGTTGCCTCCATAATCACCAGGGCAGCATATTACAGCAACTATTAGAGTCCACTGCCTGTGTTGCTTGGACCCACTTCATATTAGTTCTGGAAACATGCCTTCAGGATTCTAAAAGTTTTATGGAGAAACTGCACCCCCAACCATACTGAAATTTGCCCTGGGGCTTTAAGTCATAGTCATTCCTCGTGCCACTATGCTAGCTTTCCCCTCATTCCCAGCTGGAACATAGCGGCATGACCCATTCACTGGGGAGAAGTCTGAGGCCATGGTCGCCTGCCCACCTTAGACTGTGACTGAGGCTGTCATCCATTTATATCAACAGGGGTAGAGGAACACCAAAAGAAGGCCAAAGTGCATCCCCCGGAGACCAAACATTCCTTCTTGTCAGTACTAAGCGCTTTCTCCTCCTCACAATCAGAAATAATCACCTTTTTCTGGATGGTGACTCCACTTCTTGAATGAGGTTGTCTTGGGACAAGGAGCCCAAAGTACCCTGGAAACAGTAATAAACTATATTTCCATGGTCTCTCTCCATGTTCCCTTGAAAGTACTCCCTTTTGTTAACCAAAACCTCTGAACACTCAGAATTCAGATTTTCCATACAGGATTCATAAATTCCCAAGTAAGGATACTCCCACTGTCATCCCCCTTGTTTACCAGCCCATATATTCTACCTTTTGAGGGCACAGTGAAGTACAAAGATCATCAGTCTCGAGTACACACTGTGTCCTGGAAGGTGACACACTGTTCTCACACTAATGCCTCAGCTGTGTCTTCAGCAACCCATTCCAGCACGCTATTAGGTTGTCAGCGTCTGGACGGAGTGGAACATGATATGATAAGTGAATCTCCAATGCCTCCTTCACTATAAAGTGGGTCCCTGGGACTTCCCTGGTGGTCCAGGGGTTGAAAATCCACTTTGCAATGCTGGGGATATGGGTTTGATCCCTGGTTAGTGAACTATGACCCCACATGCCATGGTGCAACTATGCCCTGGTCCTGCAACTACGGAGCCCGCAAGCCACAACTCGAGAGCCTGTGCCCTGCAACAGAACAATCTACGTGACACAGCGAAGGCATTAATCAATCAATTAAAAATAAAGTGGGTCCCCTTGTCTGACACAATGTCATGGGGGATCCTCTGGCAGTGAACACTAGAGGCTTTTAAGCTCCCAGACAGTGATGATATTAGGTAGGGCTCTTCAGGAAAGAAAGGCAAGGCCACACCTCACTACGTGTCTACTCCTGTCAAAAGGAATCACTGCTCATTCAAAGTGAATCTTCATAGGGTTTATTTCTTACCCCTAGGAAGAGTGCATATGTCTTATCAACATGTCTAATGTACCTAACTGTCCTTCCATATGTGGTCCAATAATCATGACATCATGAATATAAGTGTGGTATTCTTCTACTGTTCAGACAGTTCACGTCTCCTCAGAATATATTATGACAGAAGGAAAGAAAGTTAATATAACCCTGGGGCATGACTAACATAGGTTGTCACATGCTCTAAGTAAATACAAACTGTATATTACTCCCTGTTCTGTTAGAGATGGGAACAACATATTTTTCATACAAGTGGCCACGTGTCATGTATTTAAGACTCTATTAACTACCCTATTAAAGATACCATGTCTTGCATAACAGCTGCAACTGGAGTTCCATCTGGGTTGAGTCTACAGCAGATTCCTCCAGGAACCTTGTGACTTTTGTAGGGGTCACACTAATGAATTAAAGGAAGTAAAGACAACCAACCCTTTGTGGTTTAGGTCTTGAAGGTGGCCTGATCTCTGTCGCTTCCCACAGCATGCAATATTGTTCTAACAACATAAGAGAAGCTAGAAAACATTTTTAATGGAATGACAATGAACACAACTTATGATAATTTGTGAGAAATAACTGACACAGTGCTTAGGGGTAAAATATCAGATTCATTAATTTTTAATGAATCTTTTTGATTCTCTAATGTAAGTATTTAAAGGTAGAACTTCCCTCTACTTTCCAGTTCAACTGCTGTTCTTAAGTTTACTTGGTATTATCTTTTTGGAACTATGGATTATTTAGAAGTATGTTGTTTAATTCCCAAATATTCAGGAATTACCATTTTGTTACTGATTTCTAATTTATTTCTTCTATCATCAATTAATATACCCTGCTCAACTTCAGTCCTTTCAATTTTATTGAGAACTGTTTCATGATTCAACATACAGACAAGACTATCTTGGTAAATGTGCCGTAAGTTCTTGAAAATAATGTAAATTCTGCTGTCTTGGGTAGAGACAGCAGAATAAATGTCTATAAATGTCATTTATAGAATGTCATAACATCTATAACTGTTATTTATAGGTCAGTTTTGTTGATGTTGTTCGGTTCTTCTATATCTTTAGCAACTTTCTGTCTAAATTTCTATCAGTCATAGGAAGAGCAAAGCTTCAGTTCAGCTCAGTCACTCAGTCGTGTCCGACTCTTTGCGACCCCACGGACTGCAGCACACCAGCTTTTCATGTTCATCACCAACTCCCAGAGCTTGCTCAAACTCATACCCATCAAGCTGGGATGCCATCCAAACATCTCATCCTGTTAGCCGCTTCTCCTCACGCCTTCAATCTTTCCCAGCTTCAAGGTCTTTTCAAATAAGTCAGTTCTTCGCATCAGGTGGCCAGAGTAATGGAGTTTCAGCTTCAGCATCAGTCCTTCCAATGAATATTCAGGGCTGATTTCCTTTAGGTTTGATTGGTTTGATCTTGTAGTTCAAGGGACTCTCAAGAGTCACCTCCAACATCACAGTTCAAAAGCATCAATTCTTTGGCATTCAACTTTCTTTATAGTCCAGATCTCACATCCATACATGACTACTGGAAAAACCATAGCTTTGACTAGATGAACCTTTGTCAGCAAAGTAATGTCTGCTTTTTAATGTGCTGTCTAGGTTGGTCATAACTTTTCTTCCAAGAAGCAAGCATCTTTTAACTTCATCGCTGTAGTCACCATCTGCAGTGATTTTGGAACCCCAAAAAATAAAGTCTGATGCTGTTTCCCCCTCTATTTGCCATGAAGTGATGGGACCAGATGCCATGATCTTAGTTTTCTGACTGTTGAGTTTTAAGCCTACTTTTTAAACTCTTCTCTTTCACTTTCATCAAGAGGCTCTTCAGCTCTTCTTCCCTTTCTGCCATAAGGGTAGTGTCATCTGCGTATCTGAGGTTATTGATATTTCTCCCAGAAATCTTGATTCCAGCTTTTGCTTCATCCAGCCCAGCATTTCGCATAATGTACTCTGCATATAAGTTAAATAAGCAGAGTGACAATATACAGCTTTGATACACTCCTTTCCCGATTTGAAACCAGTTTGTTGTTCCATGTCCAGTCCTAACTGGTGCTTCCTGACCTGCATACAGATTTCACAGGAGGCAGGTCAGGTGGTCTAGTACTCCCATCTGTTGTCTCAACATTCAGAAAACTAAGATCATGGCATCCAGTCCCATCACTTCATGGCAAATAGATGGGGAAACAGTGGCTGACTTTATCTTTCTGGGCTCCCAAATCACTGTAGATGGTGATTTCAGCCATGAAATTAAAAGACGCTTACTCCTTGGAAGGAAAATTATGACCAATCTAGACAGCATATTAAAAAGCAGAGACATTACTTTGCCAACAAAGGTCCATCTAGTCAAGGCTATGGTTTTTCCAGTGGTCATGTATGGATGTGAGAGTTGAACTATAAAGGAAGCTGAGTGCCAAAGAATTGATGCCTTTGAGCAGTGGTGTTGGAGAAGACTCTTGAGAGTCTCTTGGACTGCAAGGAGATCCAACCAGTCCATCCTAAAGGAGATCAGTCCTGGGTGTTCATTGGAAGGACTGATGTTGAAGCTGAAACTCCAATACTTTGACCACCTGATGCAAAGAGCTGACTCGTTGGAAAAGACCCTGATGCTGGGAAAGATTGAGGGCAGGAGGAGAAGGGGATGACAGAAGATGAGATGGTTGGATGGCATCATCGACTTGATGGACATGGGTTTGAGTGGACTCCGGGAGTTGGGGATGGACAGGAAGGCCTGGTGTGCTATGGTTCATGGGGTCACAAAGAGTTGGACATGACTGAGCAACTGAACTGAACTGAACTGAAGAATTTTCCATAGTTTATTGTGATCCACACAGTTAAAGGCTTTGGCATAGTCAATAAAGCAGAAGTAGATATTTTTCTGGAACTCTCTTGCTTTTTCAATGATCCAATGGATGTTGGCAATTTGATCTCTGGCTCCTCTCCCTTTTCTAAATCCAGCTTGAACATTTGGAAGTTCATGGTTCACGTACTGCTGAAGCCTGGATTGGAGAATTTTTGCAGTGAGATGAGTGGAGTTGTGTGGTAGTTTGAACATTCTTTGGCATTGCCTTTCTTAGGGATTGGATGAAAACTCACCATTTCCTGTCGTGTGGCCACTGCTGAGTTTTCCAAATTTGCTGGCATATTGAGTGCAGCATAATGGTAAAGTGCAGAGTAATGGTAAAGTCTCCAAATATAATTATGGATTTATCTAATTCTTCTTTCAGAAATTTCCCTGGCAGCCCAGAGGTTATGATGCCTCACTTTCCATGCAGGCGGCATGGGTTCAATCCCTGGTCAGAGATCTAAGACCCCACATCCCACACAGATATTGTTACTACTCCCCCTTTAATTCTTCTTTCAATTTTGTCCATTATATTTTAAGGCTATGTTAATCTGGTATTATTTAAGATTATGTCTTCTTGATAAATTACCTTCATATTCCTATAAAACATCCCTTGGTAGTCCTGATAATATTTCTTATTTTGAACTTTACTTTGTCTGATATTAACATAGCCGTTTTTCTCTCTTATAATTAGTATGTGTACATCTTTAAAAAAATGTATACATCTTTTTTCAATACTTTGAATTTTAACTTATCCATACCTTTACAGGTAAAGTGATTTCCTTATAGGCAGTACACAGTGGGTCCTGCATTTTCATCCAGTCTGACTAACCTCTGCCTTTTCATGGGAATGTTTACCATTTGTATTCAATATAATTAATAATATGTTTAGATAAATTTACCTTCTTGTTTGTTTTGAATTTGTCCCAAGTGTTCTTTGCTCCCTCTTTTCTCTTTCCCTGTCTTCTTTTGGCTATTTTTGAATATGTTTTATCATTCTATTTTAATTCCACTATTGGCTTACAAGCAATATTTCTTTGTTTAGCAACACCTTGCTGTTTGTTCACTAACTTCACAGTATGCGTCTCTAACTCATTGCAATCTATCTTCAATATATATTCTAATTCACATACCAATTAAAAACCTTGTAATAGTATTCTTCCATTCACCTCTTCATGTACTTTGTGCTATTTTATGGTAAAATGCATTTGTACATAGATTAAAATCCACAGTATATTGGTTTGATTTTTGCTTTCATTAATCAATAGTTTTAGAAAATTAATATACTTAAATAAAAATTATTTTATATATACCATTTCTGCAGCTTTTCATTTCTCTCTGTAGATCCAAATTTTCATCATATTCCTTTCATGTGAAGAACTTTATTTTTAATACTTCTTATAATCCAGATTTGTTAGCCAAAAATTTACTGGTTTTTTTTCCTGAAAAAGTCTTTATTTTCCTTTCAATATTGAAGAATATTTTCTCAGATATATATATCTAGGTTTACAGTTTCTTTTCTTCTTTCAACACCTTAAATTTTTTTTCTCTTCTTCTGACATGCATAGTCTTTCATGAGAAATTGTATTAATATATTTATCCATTTATTCAAACTTTTTTGGATATTTTTAAGATTTTTCTCTGTATCTTTTGTTTTCAGAAATTTAATTAATACGCTCCTTTGTGTGGTTTTCTCTGTATTTTTCCACCTCAAGATTTGATGAACATATTGGATCTGTGGATATTTATTTTTAAATCATATTTGTGAAGTTTCTTGTCATTATTCTTCTAATATTTCTGTATAGATATGAATTTAATATATGACAAATGTTTTTGTTAAATCAGTGGCAAACACTGTTGATGTTCAGTTGCTAAGTCACATCCAACTCTTTGAGACCCCCATGGACTGCAGCACATCAGGCTTCCCTGTCTTTCACTGTCTCCCAGAGCTTGCTCAGATTCACGTCCATTGAATCGGTGACACTATCTAACCATCTCATCCTCTGCTGCTCTCTGCTCCTTTTGTCTTTTCAAATGAGCCAGCTCTTCACATCAGGTGGCCAAAGTATTGGAGTTTCAGCTTCAGCATCAGTCCCTCCAATGAATATTCAGGATTAATTTCATTTAGGATTGACTGGTTGATTTCCTTGCAGTCCAAGGGACTCTCAAGAGTCTTCTCCAGCACCACATCTCGAAAGCATCAAGTCTTTGGGACTCAGTCATCTTTATGGTCCCACTTTTACATCCATACATGGTTCCTGGAAAAACCATAGCTTTGACTACACAGACCCTTGTTAGTAAAGTGACACCTCTGCTTCTTAATATGCTGCCTAGGTTTTTCATAGCTTTCCTTCCAAGGAGCAAATGTCTTTTAATTTCATGGCTGAAGTCACTGTCAGCAGTGACTTTGTAGGCCAAGGAAATAAAATCTGCCACTGTTTCCATTTTCCCCCCTTCTGTTTGCCATGAAGTGATGGGACTGGATGCCATGGTCTTTTTTTTTCCCTTTAAGGTTGAGTCTCAGGTAGTTTCTTCACTCTCCTCTTTCACCCTCATCAAGAGGCTCTTCAGCTCCTCTTCGCTTTCTGCCATTAGAGTGTTATCATCTGCATCTCTGAGGTTGTTGATATTTCTCCTGGCAATCATATATCCTATGAGATAAATGATTGGGAACTGAAACAGAAGGAGAAGGGGCAGGGCACAACCTTTAAAAGAATGACATGGCCCGAGGAAATGACACAAACTGATCAGAACCAAATAGGCCCAAGATGGTGGGTGAGTCATTTTCCTCTAGACCTTGAGCCTCAGTACACACTCACTGTAACATATCAGTAAGCTGAATGACATACCCACAGACTCCATGACAGTCAGGAGGAGAAAATCACGCACCTGCCTTTAAAAATATGTCCTGAAAAAATGTCCATACTAATTCCATTTACACCCCGTCAGTCAGAATTTAATAACACGGTCACATTAACTACAAGGAAGTCTGGGAAATGAGGTTTTTGTCCCGGGTTACTGCTTCCAAGTGACTTTTAGACCCTCCATTATTGACAACAGTGGGGGACAGATATCAGGGGACAAACAGCCTTTGTTTCTTCCTGGCTCATTCTTTCCTTCAACAAAACTGTCTCGCCACCAATACAAAAGGCACCAGTGACAGACTGTAAGATGAACATGCAGTTCCTCCCACATGAACTAAGAACACATATCTTTATTTAATAAACTTTTTCTATTATATTGGAGCATCGCAGATTAACAATGTTGAGAACACATAGCTTTTATTCCCTGCCTACAGTCTATTTTCAGCTAGTTTGTGTGATTAGATTTTGTTGGTTTAGTTCCTACTAATCACCATTACTAAGCTCCACAACAGAACTCAGTACTACATCATGCACCAAGAGAGATCCTTGAGTGTTAGAATGAAAGAAAACCTCAGAGATCGTTTAATCCTTTGTGGTTAAGAAAACTGAGATCCAGAAACAAGGGACTTACCCAAGATCCCTGCTTCAGTCTCTTTGTTGGCAAGAACTCAGATCTCTATCTGCAGTCACTACAGAGTTTGTTGGGACTCTGAAATTCAAGAAGTAAAAGCTGAGCTTCCCTCAGGATTCCCCTGCTCTATGAGTCACAGAGAAAACCCCCTGGGGACAGTCAGCAAATAACAAAGCTGCTGCTGTAAGAAAGTAGCTTGCTAGGTGCTTGAACTTCTCATAATTAAATGGAAATTGATCCCACCTAGACTGCTGAAGTATCTATCATACCAGCATCTGTACATGGAAAGAAACCAGTTAAACGAACGTGCTGGATTTAACTCCCTGATCCCACACTAGCTGCGTGTCCTTAAGTACACGGCTTAGTTCAGTTCAGTCCTTCAGTTGTGTCCGACTCTTTGTGACCCCATGGACGCAACACGCCAGGCCTCCCTGTCCATCACCAACTCCTGGAGTTTACTCAAACTCATGTTCATTGAGTCAGTGATGCCACCCAACCATCTCATCCTCTGTCATCCCCTTTTCCTCCTGCCCTCAATCTTCCCCAGAATTAAGGTCTTTTCAAAGAGTCAGTTCTTTGCATCAGGTGGCCAAAGTATTGGAGTTTCAGATTCAGCATCGGTCCTTCCAATGAATATTTAGGACTGATTTCCTTTAGGATGGACTGATTGGATCTCCTTGCTGTCCAAGGAACCTCAAGAGTCTTCTCCAGCACCATAGTTCAAAAGCATCAATTCTTCAGTGCTTAGCTTTCTTTATAGTGCAACTCTCACACCCATAAATGACCACAGGAAAAGCCATACTTTGACTAGAAGGACCTTTGTTGGCAAAATAATGTCTTTACTTTTTAATATGCTGTCTAGGTTGGTCATAACTTTTCTTCCAAGGAGCAAGCATCTTTTAATTTCATGGCTACAATCACCATCTGCAGTGATTTTGGAGTCCCCCAAAATAAAGTCTGTCATTGTTTCCAGTGTTTTCCCATCTATTTGCCATGAAGTGATGGGACCAGATGCCATGATCTTAGTTTTCTGAATGTTGAGTTTTAAGCCAGGTTTTTAACTCTCCTTTTTCACTTTCATCAAGAGGCTCTTTAGTTCTTCTCCATTTTCTGCCATAAGGGTGGTGTCATCAGTATATCTGAGATTATTGATATTTCTCCCAGTAATCTTGATTCCAGCTTGTGTTTCTTCCAGCCTAGGGTTTCTCATGATATACTCTGCATATAAGTTAAATAAGCAGGGTGACAATATACAGCCTTGTTGTACTCCTTTTCCTATTTGGAACCAGTCTGTTGTTCCATGTCCAGTTCTAACTATTCCTTCCTGATCTGCATACAGATTTCTCAAGAGGCAGGTCAGGTGGTCTGGTATTCCCATCTCTTTCAGAATTTTCCACAGTTTATTGTGATCCACACAGTCAAAGGCTTTAGCATAGTCAATAAAGCAGAAATAGATGTTTTTATGGAACTCTCTTGCTTTTTCCATGATCCAGTGGATGTTGGCAATTTGATCTCTTGTTCCTCTGCCTTTTCTAAAACCAGCTTGAACATCAGGGAGTTCACGGTTCACTGAAGCCTGGCTTGGAGAATTTTGAGCATTACTTTACTAGCATGTGAGATGAGTGCAATTGTGCGGTAGTTGGAGCATTCTTTGGCATTGCTTTTCTTTGGAATTGGAATGAAAACTGACCTTTTCCAGTCCTGTGGACACTGCTGAGTTTTCCAAATTTGCTGGCAGATTGACTACAGCACTTTCACAGCATCACCTTTCAGGATTTGAAACAGCTCCACTGGAATTCCATCACCTCCACTAGCTTTGTTCATAGTGATGCTTTCTAAGGCCCACTTGACTTCACATTCCAAGATGTCTGGCTCTAGATTAGTGATCACATCATCATGATTATCTGGGTCGTGAAGATCTCTTTTGTACAGTTCTTCTGTGTATTCTTGCCACCTCTTCTTCATACCTTCTGCTTCTGTTAGGTCCATACCATTTCTGTCTTTTATCGAGCCCATCCTTGCATGAAATGTTCCCTTGGTATCTCTAATTTTCTTGAAGAGATCTCTAGTCTTTCCCATTCTGTTGTTTTCCTCTATTTCTTTGCATTGATCACTGAAGAAGGCTTTCTTATCTCTTCTTGCTATTCTTTGGAACTCTGCATTCAGGTGCTTATATCTTTCCTTTTCTCCTTTGCTTTTCGCCTCTCTTCTTTTCACAGCTATTTGTAAGGCCTCCCCAGACAGCCATTTTGCTTTTTTGCATTTCTTTTCCATGGGGATGGTCTTGATCCCTGTCTCCCGTACAATGTCACGAACCTCATTCCATAGTTCTTCAGGCACTCTATCTATCAGATCTAGGCCCTTAAATCTATTCCTCACTTCCACTGTATAATCATAAGGGATTTGATTTAGGTCATACCTGAATGGTCTAGTGGTTTTCCCTACTTTCTTCAATTTGAGTCTGAATTTGGCAATAAGGAGTTCATGATCTGAGCCACAGTCAGCTCCCGGCCTTGTTTTTGTTGACTGTATAGAGCTTCTCCATCTTTGGCTGCATAGAATATAATCAATCTGATTTCGGTGTTGACCATCTGGTGATGTCCACGTGTAGAGTCTTCTCTTGTGTTGTTGGAAGAGGGTGTTTGCTATGACCAGTGCATTTTCTTGGCAAAACTCTATTAGTCTTTGCCCTGCTTCATTCCGCATTCCAAGGCCAAATTTGCCTGTTACTCCAGGTGTTTCTTGACTTCCTACTTTAGCATTCCAGTCCCCTATAATGAAAAGGACATCTTTTTTGGGTGTTAGTTCTAAAAGATCTTGTAGGTCTTCATAAAACCGTTCAACTTCAGCTTCTTCAGCATTACTGGTTGGGGCATAGACTTGGATAACTGTGATATTGAATGGTTTTCCTTGGAGACGAACAGAGATCATTCTGTCGTTTTTGAGATTGCATCCAAGTACTGCATTTCGGACTCTTTTGTTGACCATGATGGCTACTCCATTTCTTCTGAGGGATTCCTGCCCGCAGTAGTAGATATAATGGTCATCTGAGTTAAATTCACCCATTCCAGTCCATTTTAGTTCGCTGATTCCTAGAATGTCGACGTTCACCCTTGCCATCTCTTGTTTGACCACTTCCAATTTGCCTTGATTCATGGACCTGACATTCCAGGTTCCTATGCAATATTGCTCTTTACAGCATCGGATCTTGCTTCTATCACCAGTCACATGCACAACTGGGTATTGCTTTTGCTTTGGCTCCATCCCTTCATTCTTTCTGGAGTTATTTCTCCATTGATCTCCAGTAGCATATTGGGCACCTACTGACCTGGGGAGTTCCACTTTTGGTATCCTATCATTTTGCCTTTTCATACTGTTCATGGGGTTCTCAAGGCAAGAATACTGAAGTGGCTTGCCATTCCCTTCTCCAGTGGACCACATTCTGTCAGCCCTCTCCACCATGACCCGCCGGTCTTGGGTTGCCCCATAGGCATGGCTTGGTTTCACTGAGTTAGACAAGGCTGTGGTCCTAGTGTGATTAGATTGACTAGTTTTCTGTGAGTATGGTTTCAGTGTATCTTACCTCTGATGCCCTCTTGCAACACCTACCATCTTACTTGGGTTTCTCTTACCTTGGGCGTGGGTATCTCTTCACGGCTGCTCCAGCAAAGCACAGCTGCTGCTCCTTACCTTGGACGAAGGGTATCTCCTTTCCGCCACAGTTCCTGACCTTCAACGTGAGATAGCTCCCTAGGCCCTCCTGCGCCTGCTCAGCCACCGCTCCTCGGGTTGCTCCACCCGGCCGCCGGCGGCCTCGGGCGTGGGTGGCTCCTCCCGGCTGCCACTGACCTCGGATGCAGGGTAGCTCCTCTCGATCGCCGCCCGGCCTCAGACACAGGGTAGTCCCCTCGGCCGTTCCTGCGCCGTCGCAGCCTGGCACTCTAGGTTGCTGCCCCTGACCTCAGACGTGGGGCAGCTCCTCTCGGCCACGCGCTTACTGAGCCCGCCTGGCTCTCGCAGCCGCCTGCGCTTAGTGCGCTGGCCCGGCTCTCGCAGCCGCCTGTGGTTAGAGTTGTGCGTGGGTTTTAATATTTCATTATTAGTTTGAGCATTTTACAATTTTTCAGCAGGGAAACATTTTCATCAGTGTAATAAAAGTAATATAATAATGATAACAGTGTGTCATGTCTCTCACTGAAGGAACTAATGATTGGCGACGTCTGATTTTTGGTGGTCCTTAGGGACATAAGAAAGTATATGTCACCGAAAAGGATCGCTGCCAGTTTATTCTGTCTCAAGTCCTAAGGTTGTTTTTCTGTTTCTGAGACTCTGTGGCTACATCTTGAGGCTCGACTTGCAATTGAAGGGAACCCCTCAGCTCTAAAACAAGCAGCCAACAAGAGATTCAGATGTAAAATAGATCACAAAATCATGCAAATCAACAAGAAACAGGAAGTTGCCCCAAGAGAAATAAGGTAACAGCATACAAAGAGTCAATTTATAGAAGAGGAAGCCTCAAAAGCTAACAAGCTTGTAAAGAGAGGTTCAAAATCATCAGCAATTAAAGAAATACAAATGACATTTTGACCCTAAGAAAAATTACAGACATTTTGCACTAACAAAAATGATTTAACAAAACTGTGTTAAAAACTTTGTTGGTGAGGATGTGTAGAAACTGGAACTCTACATTGTTGGTCAGAATGCAAAATGGTGTGGCCACTACGGAAAACAAGATGGAGGTCCCTCAAAAAATTAAAAATATAAACTAGCATATGGTCCAGGAGTCCCGCTTCTGGGCTTAGAACAAAAAGAATTGAAATCAGGATCTGGAAGAATTATCTGCACTCCCATGTTCAAGGTAACATTATTCACAAAAACTAAGACATGGGGACAACCTAAACATCCACTGACACGTGAATAGGCAAGGAAAGCATGGCATAAACATACAATAAAATATTATTCAGCATTAACAAAAGAAGGAAATCCTGCCACATATGGTAACATGGACTAACCTGGACTACATCATGCTAAATGAAATAAGCCAATCACAGAAGAACAAATGCTACAAGATCCTGCTTATATGAGGTATTTAAAACAGTCAAACTTGGGGAATCCCCTGGTGGTCCAATGGTTAGGACTCTTTGCTTTCATTGTCAAGGGTGTGAGTTCAATCCCTGGCTGGGGAACTAAGATTGCATATGCTGCACGGTGTGGCCAAAGACAAGGTCAGACTCAGAAGCAGATACTAGAATGATGGTTGCCAGAGGTTGGGGAGAGGGAAAAACAAAGAGCTGTTCAATGGGGATAAAGTTTCAGTTGTGAAGGATGGATAAGTTCTAGAGCTCTGCTGCACAACACAGTCAACAATTCTGCTGTTCTTGTTTTTGTTGTTCAGTTAGCTAAGTCATGTCTGACTCTTGGTGACCCCAAGACTGCTGCACGCCAGGCTTCCCTGTCCTTTACTAACTCCTGGAGTTTGCTCACACTCACGTCCATTGACTCAGTGAAGCACCCCAACTATCTTATCCTCTGTTACCCCCTTCTTCTTCTGGCCTCAGTCTTTCCCAGCATCAGGGTTATATATTTAAAGATTTGTTAGGAAGGTAGATCTCATATAGTAAGTGTTCTCACAATAACAATAATAATACAAAGAGGCACAAGGAAATTTTGCTGATGAAAGAAAAACAAAAAATAAAACTGAATTAGCAGCAGGACTTCCCTGGTGATTCAGTGGCTAAGACTCCATGCTCCCAATGCAAGGCTCCCAGGTTGGATCCCTGGTCAGGAAATTAGTTCTCACATGTCACAGCTAAGAGTTCACATCCTGCAACTAAAAATCCTGCATGCTGAAACTAAGACCCAGCACAGTCAAGTAAATTAAAACAAAGCAAAACAAAAAAAGTGAATTAGCAACAATGTAAGAATGTAATGGCATCATGTCCCAGTGGTGGGTCATCCTGGGAGGCAGACTAACAATACTTACTCCCATTATATCCACACATACCCAGCAATCTCCCTCCAGGGCATAAAGCACAAGAAATCCTCACAAAGGTTCATCAGAGGACATGCCTGAGGATGTTTATTGTTGCATTTCTTTTTTGGAACAAGTGGGAATATGGGATGGAAAATAATTGTGATGCTCACTCCTGAGAGACTGAATAGACAAAAGTACGTAAAGACACAGCATGAAATTCCATGAAATATCAGATAGGAGTTCATAGTAATGGCTTGTGTGATTGTTACAGCACGCTGATGGATCTTAAAAACATTGCCCTTGATGGGAAAAAAAAGGGAAAACCAGAATAGACATGTTTATAAAAATCCAAAATGCATGCATATAAAAGAATATGCATTTTGAGAGAATTCACACAAATGAAGAGAGTGACATAAACCCAATAGCATCTCTTTGGCCTCTCCTCCTCCCACACTCCTTGTGTGTCTACACTTTCCATGCCAACAATACTGAATCTCTTGCAGTTCCACAAACTCAGCATGCTATTTCACTATCGTCTGCCTCTGTACATGCTCCTCCTTCCCCCAACCCTGCCATCTGGTTCGCTGAGGGATGGGCACACTGAACCTTACTCTCTACTGAATCATCAGAATTTGCGGCTTGCTATTTGGTGCCGCGTAGCTGCTCAGCACATACTCTTGACTTGAGTTCAGCTTAGACACCCTCAGTAGAGCTCCTTGCACGTCCTCCTTTCCCAATATTCCTGTGTTGACAGCTACCACTTGTTGAGTGCCTCTAAATCCCGGCATTATACTAAGTAGAAGGCACTCACTTGAAGGTTCAGATCCTTGGAGTTCAGTATGGAAAGAAGCCTGAAGTATAAAGGTTCCGTGTGTTGATTCCCACTGAATTCCCCCCACCATGCATTTTCTAGATAATCTTGCTTCCCATTATACCTGGCATCCATGAGACCATACATTATGTTAAAAGTCCAGTCACTATCATTTTATTGGTGTTGTAGGAGAGAACAGGGATAAATGAGTGTGTTCAATTTATTATCTTTAAGCAAAAGCCACCCATTCTCAAGCAATTTAAATAGTTGAAATGTCTTAGTTTGAGGAAAACAATCAACCTGACAAGATCCATCTCCTATTCTTGTTTTGACACAGCAGATCTTCAGTTATTCAGAGAACACCTTCACATCTCCTTTACACTTTGATTCCTCTCTTCAGGATAAAGACAAACTCCCCTACGGTATTCATTAAAAGTACTGGATTGATTGGTCAAAAAGTATATTTGGGTTTTCCATAAGATGCTATGGAAAAACCCAAATGAACTTTTTGGCCAACCCAATTTTTTATTTGTGTGTGATAGAAACAACAGCCAGCAAACACACAGAAAAAGGTTGAGAGGAGACCGGTGCACTGGAAGGAAGAAGGCTGAGATAGTTTACAGTTGCCTACTCCACAGGTCAGTAGTTTTCAACACACGCTCCCAGAGCAGCAGCAGCAGCATACTTGAGAACTTGCTGAATTGCCAATTCTTAAGCCCCACCCTTAGACCTACTGGACCAGAAAGTCTGGGGTTTGGGACCCAGCAAACCCATTAACAGGAAGGTTCTGAGGGACACTCAAGTCTGGAAACAACTGCCTTAGGATTAGTTATGGCCAAGGGCACAGGGAGATCAAAAACAAATCTGGCCACAGTGTTGCAGGCCATTGTGTTCCCAGAGAAAGACTGATTATAAATTGGAGGGTCAATCTCCAAGTTGATATGAATTATACTTCAACCACCAGTGATAAATAGTAGTTCTATGGAAGAGACAGCTAACTTCTAGTTGATCTGTGTTGAAAATGACTTCCATCCATTCACATTTTAGTCTTGTTTTTCACTTGCTCTCTCTACATCCTGTGTCTATCCTAAGAGAGCTGACCCAAGTCTACAGCATTCTCACCACTGGGCATCCATGGTGCTATTAATAATACAGTCTTAAAAAGCAGCTTTGCACTGAAGGTGTGGCTGATAGCCTTCCAAAGAGTTTTGCTCTCAGAAGCTAGCGGTTAATTTTTTTTTTTTTTTTCAGTAAGATAGTCTATAGCAAAGGTTTCCCTGGTGGCTCAGTGGTAGAGAATCTGCCTGCCAATGCAGGAAACACAGGTTCGATCCCTGGGTTCGGAAGATCCCTTGGTGAAGGAAATGGCAACCCACTCCATTCTTAGCTGGGAAATCCCATGGACTTCCATGGGAAGCCTGGCAGACTCCAGAGTTCATAGGGTGGCAAAGAGTCAGACACGGCTTAGTGACTAAACAACAACGACAATCTACAACAAAGACAGTGAACCTCTTATCTTTGGTTTGACTTAGTGTGGAGAGTCCTTAAAAAACTGCAAATAGAATGGCCATATGACCCAGCAATCCAACTACTGGGAATACACACCGAGGAAAACAGAATTGAAAGAGACACATGTACCCCAATGTTCATTGCAGCACTGTTTATAATAGCCAGGACATGGAAGCAACCTAGATGTCCATCAGCAGATGAATGGATAAGAGAGCTGTGGTACATATACACAATGGAGTATTAGCCATTAAAAAGAATACATTTGAATCATTTCTAATGAGGTGGATGAAACTGGAGTCTATTATACACAGTAAAGTAAGCCAGAAAGAAAAACATCAATACAGTATACTAACACATATATATGGAATTTAGAAAGTGGTAACGATAACCCCATATGTGAGACAGCAAAAGAGACACAGATTAGAACAGTCTTTTGTACTCTGGGAGAGGGCGAGAGTGGGATGATTTGGGAGAATGGCATTGAAACATGTATATTATATGTGAAATGAATCAATCACAAGTCCAAGTTCGATACATGATACAGGATACTCAGGGCTGGTATATTGGGATGATCCAGAGGGATGGTTTGAAGAGGGAGGTGGGAGGGGGGGTTCAGGACGGAGAACATGTGTACACCTGTGGCAGATTCATGTCGATATACGGCAAAACCAATACAATATTGTAAAGTAATTAGCTTCAAATTAAAATAAATAAATTTATATTTTAAAAAATAATAAATACATAAATAAATGATGTTGTCTGTGATGTTATCTTTAATTTCTCCTGAATTTTTGATGCATTAACAGCCATGTAGTTTGAAAGGCTGTTATATTTTCCCCACAGTCTGAAAATAATTGATTAAAATTTTTAAACTAATATCAAGAAGACTGAAATGTCATACATTATATTCTTACTGTATTACCTATTTGATTCTCTAAAATAAAGTGCATTTAAACTGTAAAAAAAAAAAAAAAAAAAAAGAAAAGAAAATATAGAGGGAGAGACAACCCAAAGAAAAAATTTAATTTTGATTGATACCTGAGTTATTATGATTCAGAAAAGTTTCTAAGAAGTTTCAAGAGGACAGTTTAAAAGTCATATATAAATGGCCTTTACTGACAGTAAAGGCCATTTATGACAAGCCCACAGCCCACATAATATTCAATGGAGAAAAGTTGAAAGTCCTGCCACTAATTTCAGGAACAAGACAAGGATGCCCACTCTCGCCACTTCTATTTAACATAGTGTTGGAAATCCTAGCCACAACAATCAGAAAGGAAAATAAATGAAAGGTATCCAAAATGAAAGGAAAGAGATAAAGCTCGGTATATGCAGATGGCATCACACTCTATATGCTGCTGCTGCTGCTGCTGCTAAGTCGCTTCAGTCGTGTCCGACTCTATGCGACCCCACAGATGGCAGCCCATTGGGCTCCGCCACCCCTGGGATTCTCCAGGCAAGAACACTGGAGTGGGTTGCCATTGAATCCTAAATCCTTTATTTCAACATTATTAGAACTAATAAATGAATTCAGCAAGGTTGCAGGATACACTATTCATATATAGAACTCTGCTGCATTTCTATACTAACAATGAAATATCAAAAAAACAAGTAAAACAATCCTGTTTCAAATTGCTTCAAAAATATTTTGAATAGGAATAGACAGTACCATCAAAAATGGACAAAAGACTTGAACATTAATGTACAGGCTTATGAAAAAAATGTGCAACTTGGCAAATTATTAGAGAAACACAAACCTAAACCTTTGAATCTTGACCTGCATTTTGAATAAAAATCATTTTTATCTCTCAGTAATTGTTTCTTTATTCCTCACATGTGAGAAATCATCTTCTAAAATTATTCACCTCACTGTATTTAACAGGCTATATTTGGGTGTCAAACTCATGTCTGTCTTTCCTCAAAGGATTCTGATAAGCTTGTCTACATATCTTTGTATGTGCTTTATAAAAATGTGGATCTATGGGAAAGATCCTAAAGAAGGCTCAGTGGTAAAGATGCTAACATTTTGGGGGACTGTGAAAGTGGAAGGTAATGATTGGATTATTCAAAGTTTTGGGAATGCTAGAAATTTGCTTCCATGATCTGCTGTTCTACTAGAATTTCTCCATCAAAGGAAGCACAAGACTATATTTTGAGGTACAGAAACTCTCTAAACCTATTTCTGTAATGACATCTTATCATTCTAGCAATAATAATAATAAAAGTAACTTTGCAAGTCAAAAAAATAAAAAAATAAAAGTCATATATAAAAAAATCTTTTTGTCATAAGGGCATTGCTTCTCATCCCCAACCCAACTTGCTCAGAGAGCCACTAAGATTCTAATATACCAAAGATCCAATATTTTGAAATGAAAATAATGTTTTCAGTTTGAGGGTCTACAGTGTGCCCCAAAATGGGCAAAGCTTTTACATGCATTATGTCGATTCACTTAAAATTTAAAACATTCATCAGTTTTATCCTCCCTTCAAATATGAGGAAGCTAGGTTTCAGAAAGGATGAACAGCTTGACCAAAGCTAGTAGATCAAGTAAATCGAGGTTACACAGCTAGTAAATCAAGATTAAATCCATGTCTATCTGCCTGAATCATTCCTGACCTTAACCACCTGCCGCACTGGCTCCATGAACACACAGCTATGTTTCAGAGAAACCAGTTCCCAGTTCAGACAGAACTGGGTTACTCTACAAGCTATCCAGAGCTTTACTCTGCCCAGAATACACCTTAATCTCTGCCCACCCACCAAACAATCTTATCTGCCTAACAAATTATTGCGTTTTCTTCAAGACACAGTAATGTATCACCTCCTTTATGAAGCTTTCCCACCACCCCAAATCTGAGTCAGTCACTTAGTTTATTTGTTTACCTGTATGTCTCTCCCACAAACTCTTGGACGATAAGGTTGGCTTGATCTCCTGCATCACTACCACCTGGTGCAGGGCTAAACACATCGGGCGTATTTAGTAGTTGTCTGTTGATGGATGGATAGATGAATGGGAAACCCACTGAAATGCATGATTTTAGTATAGATAGCTCAAGTGTTAATCAGGGAAAAACAAAAGCTATTTATCTAAAAACACTGGGGTGCTTAAGCCCAGTAAATCTTGCTGTCACTATTTCTTTTATATCTCTGCCAGTTTTGCATGTCTCCTACCACCCCCATTTCTCTTTTCCTTTATTCTCTTCCCTTCCTTTTCCCTCTCCCTCCCTTCCTCTCTGTGTCTCTCTCTTTCTTTTAAAAGCCTATAATATAGAGCTGAAATCATTCATGTAATATTTTCATTTGTTATAATATATGATTCAGATATAAATAATGTTCCCCATTCTTAATTTCAAAATAAAGTGGATGGAACATATTTGTAATGTCTAAAAATAAGATCCAAAACAAAAACACCCACTACTCTCTCCCTTGAATTAAATTTTTTTTTTTTTCATTTTTTGGTGAGTCAGTGACTATCAATAGGGAAAAAATGATCCAACCCTATTCAATGGTAGGAATTAATGATTTCAGCACATACTAAGTACCAGCAATGCATGATTTGTAAATATACAATGATTAATAATATATAATTATTAATCATTAATTGTACACTAATAATTAGACTTCCCTGGTGGCTCAGACAGTAAAGAGTTGGTCTGCAATGGTTTGGATCCCTGGGTCGGGAAGATCCTCTGGAGAAGGCTACCTATGTCTACTCATTCCAGTATTCTTGCCTAGAGAACTCCATAGACAGAGGGGCCTGGTGGGCTTCTGTTCATGGGGTCACAAAGAGTCAGACACAACTGAGCAACTAGCACAATAGTTAATTGTATATTAATCATTAATCAAATGTGAAAAAGTGTTAGTCGCTCAGTCATTAATTAATCAAATATCCTCTTCTTATTATCTGCAATTAGAGGAAGACCAGCGAGACTCAGAGAGGTTAAGTGGCTGTCCCAGTAACTACTCAGTAAGGAAAAGAAGGCGAGATTCAGATTCAAGGCCCATACTTTCTCAACTCGATTAAACCCTTTGTCACGTGAAATCAAAGAAGACATAATGGTAGGAGAAAGGAAGAGGAAATTCCCGTAGCTAAAAAACAGACAGGATTAAAAAACACTTTTCAAGGAGAATGAAAAAGGTTACTCGGCCATGGTTTTGTAATCACGGGTGTAGAGCTTGCCTGCTGACACTTCCTATGATTCAGCTCTGCCGTCTTACTCGGCTCTTTACAAAATTAAACCACATTTTAGAAAAGGAAACAATATCAGACTGATAATAATTTCTGTTTAAAATCTGATAATTTAAAACAAAGGTGAAAACCAGTGGAATGACATAGATTTTTATCTCACCTTCTAGTCACAGAAATGTTGACTGTGAAAAAAGTTTGAATTTGAAATTCCAGAAACAAAACTTTCTTTGCTAGCTCTGGAGGTTTCTCGTATTGTTTCACAACCTACACGCCCCACGCCCCCACTCTCATGAGTCTGCTTCCTCTTCCTCCATGCCATGAACCCGAAGGCATGGGAGGGGCCACCAGGGAGGGGCCCGGGAGTCCTTCCCTGCATGTGGGCTTCTGAGACTCTCTAAATACCACCTCTCTATGATCCTCTCAAGCAGCTCTGGCCTAAGCAAGAAGACAAGGAAGCCAGGCAGGATGTGAGCCCCACTTGGGTTCTGAGAACTGCTACTTGGCCATAGTTTTCTCTGGCTTGAACCATGACAGCAGGCCAGGTGGAAAGTTTTACGTCAGGGCAACTGATGTCCTTGGGGAAGTCAAACCAAGTGGGGTCTGCAGGCGACCTCAGCTCTAGCAAAGGCCAAGCCCAAGGTGACCAGCTGAGCGAGGCTGTCAGGCCTGCCCCCACCCAGTCTTGGGACGGGGGAGGAGGGGGGTTGTAGCATCGGTGTTCTTCTCTCACACCTCATTAGCTTCCTATTGAATTTTACCTTCATTCTTAAAAAGTCACATGTCCCATTAAATGTTAGTCTTTTCCAAGAGCAATCCTAAATCTCTGCTCTTCTGGGCTGCATCTTGGCAAGTTAGTATACTATTGTGGTTGAACATGGGCTGTGGATTTAAGATCTGACTTCAAATTCTAGGTCTGTCTATTGACATCTATGTGCTTTTAAGCAACTAGCGATCTTTCTTCATGTCAATCTCTCCTTTGACTTCTCTGTGAGAACACCCTAATCTATGTTTTCATTCCCTACCTTTAATATAACCAACTGCCTTCTAAACACTTCTACTTACATATTCCTTTATTGCCTTACATATGATGAACTAAAAGCATCTCCTATACTTCCCCATCTCCCCAAAGCCTTTGTACTGTTCTTTCTTTCTGCTAATGAAACCACCAGTCCTTGAGATCCATTTTTAACTTTTCATATTGAATTAGAACATAAATCTTTTTGATTCTTGCTCCCAATAGTTTTCTTCAGTCCAACTCTTCCTTCCTCACAGGTTTGGGTCAGTTTATGACATGTTACTCCTCTATATGTGCACTCCCTTTGACATAAGAGGGAAAGGGGCAGGGCACAACCTTCAAAAGAATGACGTAGCTATAGGACAGGACAAAAAACTGTTTAGAACCAACTAGGTTCAAGATGGCAAAACATTTAACTTCCAGTGGATCTTGAGCCTCATTATATGCTCACTGTAATACATGCTAAGTCGCTTCAGTCGTGTCCGACTCTGTGCGACCCCATAGACGGCAGCCCACCAGGCTCCCCTGTCCCTGGGATTCTCCAGGCAAGAACATTGGAGTGGGTTGCCATTTCCTTCTCCGATGCAGGAAAGTGAAAAGTGAAAGTGAAGTCGCTCAGTCGTGCCCGACCCTCAGTGACCCCATGGACTGCAGCCTTCCAGGCTCCTCCATCCATGGGATTTTCCAGCCCATTGCCTGGAGTGGGGGGCCATTGCCTTCTCCGCTGTAATACATTACTATCTAAATAACACACCTCCCAGTACCACGACAGTTCTAAGGCTAACAATAAAAGGCCAGAAAGTGGACCGTGGTCCAGTTCTGAGAAATTCCTGCCCCTTCTGTGAAATAATTGGATTAATCCTCCCACTCATTAGCCTATGAAATTACACAGTCCATGAAAATTAACCATGCTATACTTTGGAGTCTCTCACCTTCAGAGACGGCCTACACTCTGCCTTTGGAGTGTGTTTCTCGCTAAAAAAAAATCATTTCTTACCTATGCCTTTGTCTCTCACTGAATTCTTTCTGCAACAAGACATCAAGAGTCTGAGTTTCTTTAAGTCTTGAGACCAGTTGTATGATCTCAATTAAATGGCCATAAGTTCAAGTCCCAACCTGGGTTTTGGCCAGGATTGAGCCCTGGCACATGGGTTCAAGTCTCAATCTAAGTTACACAGTTTCACTTTCAGACCAGCCTTTATTCCACAACCAGAAAAATTGTTTCTGAAATCACCTTGACAAAACTACACTTCCATCACCACCTTCACCACCATTGAAGAGCCATCAACAAAATTCTAACTGGAAAAGTACATACTCCTAAGCCTGCTACTGAAGGGTCTCCATATTTGGGCTCAATTTTTTTCACCATCTCCCAGGGCTCCCCACCTAAGGCCTCTTCTCCCATCAAATATTTCACTCATCACATACACATTCCATTCACTAAACATTAGTGGAATGCCCCCATTAAGCCAAGTATTAGGGATCAGTTCATTTCATTTGTTGTCATGTCTGACTCTTTGCTACCCCATGCACTGTAGCATGCCAGGCTTCCCTGTCCATCACCAACTCCTGGAAGTTGCTCAGACTTATGTATATCAAGCCAGTGATACCATCCAACAATCTCATCCTCTGTCAAGCCCTTCTCTTACTGCCTTCTATCTTTCCCAGCATGGGGGTCTTTTCAAATGAGTCTGTTCTTTGCATCAGGTGGCGAAATAATGGAGCTTCAGCTTCAGCATCAGTCCTTCCAATGAATATTCAGGACTGATTTCCTTTAGGATCGATTGGTTTGATCTCCTTACAGTCCAGGGGACTCTCAAGAGTCTTCTCCAACACCACAGTTCAAAAGCATCAATTCTTCAGCACTCAGCTTCCTTTATAGTCCAACTCTCACATCCATACATGACCACTGGAAAAGCCATAGCCTTGACTAGATGGACCTTTGCTGGCAAAGTAATGTCTCTGCTTCTTAATCTGTTGTCTACGTTTGTCATAACTTTTCTTTCAAGGAGCAAGCATCTTTTAATTTCAAGCCTGCAGTCACCATCTGCAGTGATTTTAGAGATCCCCAAAATAAAATCTGTCATTGTTTCCATTGTTTCCCCATCTATTTCCCATGAAGTGATGGGACCAGATGCCATGATTTTCGTTTTCTGAATGTTGAGCTTTAAGCCAACTTTTTCTCTCTCCTCTTTCACTTTCATCAAGAGGCTCTTTAGCTCCTCTTCACTTTCTGCCAGAAGGGTGGTGTCATCTTAGTATCTGAGATTATTGCTATTTCTCCCAGAAATCTTGATTCCAGCTTGTGCTTCATCCAGCCAAGCATTTCTCATGATGTACTCTGCATATTAGTTAAATAAGCAGGGTGACAGTATACAGCCTTGGCCTACTCCCTTCCTGATTTGGAACCAGTCTGTTGTTCCATGTCCAATTCTAACTGTTACTTCTTGACCTGCATACAGGTTTTGCAGGAGGCAGGTCAGGTGGTCTGGTATTCCCATTTCTTTAAGAATTTTTCACAACTTGTGATCCACACAGTCAAAGGCTTTGGCATAGTCAATAAAGCTGAAATAGCTGTTTTTTCTAGAACACTCTTGCTTTTTCCATGATCCAGTAGATGTTGGCAATTTGATCTCTGGTTCCTCTGCCTTTCCTAAATCCAGCTTGAACATCTGGAAGTCCATGGCACAAAGGCTTTGGCATAGTCAATAAAGCTGAAATAGCTGTTTTTTCTAGAACACTCTTGCTTTTTCCATGATCCAGTAGATGTTGGCAATTTGATCTCTGGTTCCTCTGCCTTTCCTAAATCCAGCTTGAACATCTGGAAGTCCATGGCTCATGCACTGTTGAAGCCTGGCTTGGAGAATTTTGAGCATTACTTTGCTAGCATGTGAGATGAGTGCAATTGTGTGGTAGTTTGAGCTTTCTTTGGCATTGCCTTCCTTTGGGATTGGAATGAAAACTGACCTTTTCCAGTCCTGTGGCCACTGCTGAGTTTTCCAAATTTGTTGGCATATTGAGTGCAGCACTTTCACAGCATCATTTTTTAGGATTTGAAATAGCTCAACTGGAATTCCATAACCTCCACTAGCTTTGTTCATAGTGATGCCTCCTGAGGAACATTTGACTTCACAGTCCAGGATATCTGGCTCTAGGTGAGTGATCACACCATCGTGATTATCTGGGTCATAAAGATACAGGGAATAAATAGAGAGACACAGTCTCTCTGTAGTAGAACAATCTTTATACATGTAAATACATGCTTGATGACAAATTCTGAACTCTTGGTTAAGCAGGACAAATTGACCACAGCATTTATATATTTTTCTTCCTCCAATGAAGTAAATCAGCTCAGTTCAGTTCAGTCGCTCAGTCATGTCCGACTCTTTGCGACCCCATGAATCGCAGCACGCCAGGCCTCCCTGAGCCCACTTGACTTCACATTCCAAGATGTCTGGCTCTAGATGAGTGATCACATCATCATGATTATCTGGGTCGTGAAGATCTTTTTTGTACAGTTCTTCTGTGTATTCTTGCCACCTCTTCTTAATATCTTCTGCTTCTGTTAGGTCCATACCATTTCTGTCCTTTATCGAGCCCATCTTTGCATGAAATGTTCCCTTGGTATCTCTAATTTTCTTGAAGAGATCTCTAGTCTTTCCCATTCTGTTATTTTCCTCTATTTCTTTGCACTGATTGCTGAAGAAGGCTTTCTTATCTCTTTTTGCTATTCTCTGGAATTCTGCATTCAGATGGTTATATCTTTCCTTTTCTCCTTTGCTTTTCGCCTCTCTTCTTTTCACAGCTATTTGTAAGGCCTCCCCAGACAGCCATTTTGCTTTTTTGCATTTCTTTTCCATGGGGATGGTCTTGATCCCTGTCTCCTGTACAATGTCACGAACCTCATCTCACAGGCTAGCAAAGTAATGTTCAAAATTCTCCAAGCCAGGCTTCAGCAATGCATGAACCATGAGCTTCCAAATGTTCAAGCTGGTTTTAGAAAAGGCAGAGGAACCAGAGGTCAAATTTCCAATATCTGCTGGATCATGGAAAAAGCAAGAGTTCCAGAAAAACATCTATTTCTGCTCTATTGACTATGCCAAAGCCTTTGACTGTGTGGATCACAATAAACTGTGGAAAATTCTGAAAGAGATGGGAATACCAGGCCACCTAACCTGCCTCTTGAGAATTCTGTACACAGGTCAGGAAGCAGCAGTTAGAACTGGACATGGAACAACAGACTGGTTCCAAATAGGAAAAGGAGTACATCAAGGCCGTATATTGTCACCCTGCTTATTTAACTCAGAGGCAGAGTACATCATGAGAAATGCTGGGCTAGAAAAAGCACAAGCTAGAATCAAGATTACTGGGAGAAATCTCAATAACCTCAGATATGCAGATGATACCACCCTTATGGCAGAAAGTGAAGAAGAACTAAAGAGCCCTTTGATAAAAGTGAAAGAGGAGAGTGAAAAATTTGGCTTGAAGCTCAATATTCAGAAAACAAAGATCATGGCCTCTGGTCCCATCACTTCATGGCAAATAGATGGAGAAACAGTGGAAACAGTGTCAGACTATTTTGGGGGGCTCCAAAATCACTGCAGATGATGATTGCAGCCATGAAATAAAAAGACACCTGCTCCTTGGAAGACAAGTTTTGACCAACCTAGACAGTGTATTAAAAAGCAGAGACATTACTTTGCCAACAAAGGTCCATCTAATCAAAGCTATGGTTTTTCCAGCAGTCATACATGGATGTGAGAGCTGGACTATAAAGTATGCTGAGTGCCAAAGAATTGATGCTTTTGAACTGTGGTGTTGCAGAAGACTCTTGAGAGTCCCTTAGACTGCAAGGAGATCCAACCAGTCCATCCTAAAAGAGATCAGTCCTGGATGTTCATTGGAAGGACTGATGTTGAAGCTGAAACTCCAATACTTTGGCCACCTGATGTAAAGAACTGACTCACTTGAAAAGACCCTGAAGCTGGGAAAGATTGAAGGTGGGAGGAGAAGGGGACCAACAGAGGATGAGATGATTGGATGGCATCACTGACTCAATGGACATGAGTTTGGGTAAACTCCAGGAGTTGGCAATGGACAGGGAGGCCTGGCGTGCTGCAGTCCATGGTGTCACAAACAGTTGGACACGACTGCGACTGAACTGAACTGTTAGCTAGGACTCTCATCTTGTCAAATTACTACCTTTTTCTTTTTGTGGAGAGAACATTTATGATTTACTTTTAACAAGTTTTAACTATATCGTATAGTATTGTTAACCATAATCAAAATTCTGTGCACTAGATCCTCAGAATTTGTTCATCTTCTAACTGGAAGATTTTATCCTTTAACTAACACTCCCCATTTCTCCCATTCTCCAACCAGCAGTAATCACCATTCTACTCTGTATTGCTACAAATTTAGTTTTTTTAGGTTACCCATATTGTTGATATCATATGGGATTGTGCATCACTGCCTTGCAACTAATCAGGGCCTTCCCAGGAAGCACTAGTGTTAAGGACTCGAATGTCAATGCAGGGGACTGAGACCTAGATTCAATCCCTGAATCAGAAAGATCTCTTGTAGAAGGAAGTGGCAACCTACTAGAGTATTCTTGCTTGGCAAATTCCATGAACAGATGAGCTTGGCAGGCTGCAGTCCTGAGTCGGACATGACTTGCAACTAAATCCAACTCTAATTTTTAGGCTTTCTATAAGTTTCTAAAATCTCTCATATTATCCTGTTTTCCTCTTTGGAAATTACCAGTTTTTCCCTTTACAGTTTATTTATTTTAGTTAGAGCTTCTGAAGAAGAATGGGGCATTCCTTATCAAAGATATCCTCTTTCTACGATATTAATAAATATGTGAGATGATGGATATGTTAATTAACTCAGTAGGGAGGAATCTTTTCACAGTGTATACATATATCAAAGCATCATATTATATGCTTAAAATACTTTATAATTTATCTTTATACCTTCATAAGGAAAAAAAATTTTTCAAATATTTTAAACAAATTATACAACACACAAGTAGAAAAGCATTCCTATAATCTCAATAAAGAAACTAGCTATTGAGATAAATTTAGTAACCTAGTGGGGTCACACAGAGTCGGACACGACTGAAGCGACTTAACAGCAGCAGCAGCAGCAGCAGCAGCAGCAGCAACATCTTGCCTGGAAAAGCCCATGGATGGAGGAGCCTGGTAGGCTGCAGTCCATGGGGTCGCTAAGAGTCGGATACTACTGAGCGACTTCACTTTCCCTTTTCACTTTCCTGCGTTGAAGAAGGAAATGGCAACTCACTGCAGTGTTCTTGCCTGGAGAATCCCAGGGACAGGGGAGCCCGATGGGCTGCCGTCTATGGGGTCGCACAGAGTCAGACACGACTGAAGCGACTTAGCACAGCAGCAGCAACATTAGTTATAAGATAGTACAATATTGTTACTATCTTATTAATAACTTTGATTATTCATATTGAAAGGTTACCACATGCAATACATTCATTATATATGAGGCAAGCAAGGATACCACCAAAAACTCCAATATGCTGACATGACCCAATTTACTCAAGGTCACTCAACCAATCTATGCAAAAATCAGAAATGAACTACAGCTCATCATGAAGCCTTCATTTCACTAGACTATTGTCTCATAGCACTGGGTGGCATTCATCATGATGACACATTAGCCGTAGGCTGAACCAATGAAGTGTGACATCTCTAGTAAAAGAAAAGTAGTGAATAAGAAAGTCCATTTATTCAAGTTATAGAGTATTCCTCTCCTACAGTAACTCCAAATTTACCTCTATGCTTATTTCACCCCATAGGCCTAGTAGAGTAAGTGGGAACAAGATGGAAGAACAATATTTGGGGAAAGAAAGCATCTAGAGTGACGTATTTGACTCTATTCCTTCTTGTTCAGTACCCTGATAGAATGTTTGTTCAACACTGAACAAATGTGTTTTATAAAGCCATTTTCTCAGCTCTCTATTATTGATTCTCTTCAATTAACATGAATAAAAGGTACTTTCAGAGAAAGAAATGTATAAAAGGTATTAAAATCTGACTTATTATCCTCTAATATTGCTCACAACCTCACTTATGACATTATTTATCTGCAAAAATCAAATGCAAGTTTAGTGCAATGGATGTATATTTCACATCTCTCAATATTTAAATAAGTTTGAAAATTAAGAGAAAAAAGTAATTTCATTTTTAACAGTTGCTTGGAGGATGTAAAATACTACTATTTTTGACCTTTATCTGTAGGAAAGTGACTTCATTATTACTTCATTTATAATAGACTGCCTCTACAAATACTTCCTTTGACATTATATAATTTGAAATATTTTTATAAATAAATGAAAAGCATTTTTCTTCTTGGATACCTTTCTATAATCTGTAAGTGTGGACAACATATAAACATACACACACACATGCACTATACAGATACTCCCCAGAATGAAAAAGTTAAATAAATATTTGAAAATACAGACAAAATTTTTCTAAATATTCTTTAATTTCAGGTTGATTATTTTCAACATTTGGTAGTTTATCTTTATATGCATTGCCTTCATCAAAACATCTTGCAATGTGGTATCTGTCTACTACTCAAAAGCAAATAATTGTCTTTTTTCCCTTGTGCCTATCCTACCCTTTAATTTATTAATACAAAAGGAAATTACAGCTATTTTTAGGTCCTTCATCTATTAGCTCATATTGAATTAAAATCCCTACATCTCATCTACCTTTCTTTTAATGAGTAAACTTGTGAATTTCCTTTTGGCATACAAGCGTATATTTGTATTATCACTTAACATTTTTTTTTTCTTAAAAGGGTCAATTATTTTAATCTCTCAAGGACTTTTTTGGATCTGATTCTCCATCATTGTTGTTTTTTTATAATACCTATCACACCAAGATTAAATAGGCAAGCTATCAGTGACCTCAGTCCAAGTCAATAATAAAATTTTGAATGTTCCTGAGCCAAAGAAAATGCCATAACATTTCAAGCTGACATTGACATATATCCATCACTTAAAGGCTATGAATTCAGGCTTTTGTATCATCAGCTATGAAATGTTTCTATACCTGGTCCAATAATAGTCTTTGGAACTCTATCAAATGCCTAACTGAAATGCAGAAGCTCTATGACTTCCATCTATGAGACTTAGGTATTGGGACAGGTACAACAAATAGAATATTCACATTTATTACAATAAATAGTTTAAAATTCGTGACTATTGCAATACATTTTACACTAATTCTAAACAATATTATGAAAAAAAGTTACCACATATCCTTTTTAGAATCTCTTCACCATCATACTTTTCTACATCACCCACTTAGGTCCATATTTCTATGCCTCGTTCTATTGACACCAGAATTTTAGATTTCATGGTTTAGTTAAATTTTAAGAAATACTGATTCTAGGATTAATAAGTTGAATGCTTTTAATTTTCTAAAAGGCTACAATAAACCTATTTGTTTATTATTACTTTCATTTAATGAAGAATATTTTTATAAAATTCATAAGCATAAGAACTTTAAAAAAATAAATAAATTTATCTTTATGAAAAGTGACCAGATACATTTATTTATTTGTTTTCACTGGCTGAGAAAATATTTCCACACACCATCTTTTGGGAACCACTGATTTAGACTTTAGTGCCCATCAATTGAAAAGAAAGATTCCAGGTACTCAGTATACATACAGAACAAAATGCTTCGTATCAGGAACTGTGGTAGGTGCTAGAGAGATAGAGAATTTCTTAATGTGTGCTTAATTGAAGATAACAGACAGGCAAGTAGGAGATCAATTGTCATATGGACTGATGGTGAGTGTTATGGCAGCAACAACATAGAGAGCTGTAGGAACATACTTGAGTGAGGGCTCCCATACTGATCTTGAACAAGCCAGAGAAACATTCCCAGAGAGCCTGAGGGCTTCATAATGATGATAATGAAAATGACTGGGGCTTCCCTGGCAGCTCAGCTGGTAAAGAATCCACCTGCATAGCAGGAGACTCTGGTTCAATTTCTTGGTTGGGAAGATTCTGCTGGAGAAGGGATGGGCTACCCACTCCAGAATTCTCAGGCTTCCCTGGTGGCTCAAATGGTAAAGAATCCACCTGCAGTGCGGGAAACCTGGGTTCAATCCCTGGGTTGAGACAATCCCCTGGAGGAGAGCATGGCAACCCACTCCAGTATTCTTGCCTGGAGAATCCCCATGGATGGAGGAGCCTGGTGGGCTACAGTTCTTGGGGTCCCAAAGAGTCAGACACAACTGAGTGACTAAGCACAGCACATGATGATGATGATAATAGAGAGCAATAAGGAAGGAGGGAAAAGATACAGAGACAGGAAGGTTGTCCCGATATTGGGAACAAGTAGTGAGGCCAGGCATTGAGAAGAAAAACTGGAATTTTATAGTAACTACAATTAATTTAGAATAAAGCACAGAATCCAAGGATAAGATTGAAGAGACATGAAAATAGAGATATTCTCTATTGAATATTCTCTACACTCTATTGAAGACAACAATGCCTATTTCCTAGTTTGTTTCTGTTTGGGGTTTTACAGCCATTATTTATTCAAATTAATTTAGTCCTTTTATGATATTTAACAAGTACTTTTAAAGTGCTTACAGTTACCAGACTCTCCAAGTGAGAGAGAGAGACAGGGAGAAAGAAGGAAGGAGAGAGGGAAACTAATTTAATTCTCAGAACATCTATGAGGCACGCATTTTATTATTTCCTTAGTATTTATGGGGAAGTTCAGTTCAGTTCAGTTGCTCAGTGGGGAAACCATGGCACAAATAGGCTCCGTGACTTGCTCAAGTGATACAGCTGGTGAGTAGCAGAACTTGGCTTCAAATCCAGCATCGTTCCAAAATCTATGGTCTCAAACATTGTATTAAGCCATAAAGAATAAATAATATTTCTATTTTGAAATTGAGGAACTCAGTCAAAAACCTTGTCCAGGACTACTAGGACCAGAACTTTATCTACCACACCTCAGCTTCTGTGTTGTACATCTGCAGGACAGTAGCTCAGACATTTAGAAGCCAAACTGTCAGTGTTCATATCTCAACTCCACTGCTTGTTAACTGCTATTTATTAACTGTGTCACAACTGAATGGTTTCTTAGCCTTCCTATGTATCAGTTTATTCTATAAAAATTCAGTAGTAAAATACTTGCTGTATAGTGTTGCTAGGAATAAAAGAATCACTTCTTCTAAAATACAATACTTTAGGAGAGAGCACAATTAATAATGCTCAAAGAGGATCATGTATTATCATTTTTATACTGCTTCCTGATCACAACAGACTGAAATAATTCATAATGATCAAACAGAGTTTCACAGAGGTGTGTTCAAAGAAAAAGACTATTTGTTTTATAAAACCACACCTGACAAGAATAAATAAGCAAAATTATCTTGCAGCTTTCTAGAGCATAAATTGGAATATTAATCATTTTACTATTAAATTAATCATTACTTTAAAATATGTCTTGTTATTTGAATGTTAGAAAAAGGACATACAGATATTAGTTTTAGGTAGTAAGGATATTAAAGAGATTCTCTATCTTTTATTGTAAAGAATATAATCAATCTGATTTTGGTATTGACCATCTGGTGATGTCCCTGGGTAGAGTCATCTCTTGTGTTGTTGGAAAAGGGTGTTTGCTATGACCAATGCATTCTTGGCAAAACTCTGTTAGCCTTTGCCCTGCTTCATTTTGTTCTCCAAGGCCAAACTTGCCTGTTACTCCAAGTATCTCTTGACTCCTTACTTTTGCATTCCAGTCCCCTATGATGAAAAGGACATCTTAGTTCTAGAAGGTCTTGTAGCTCTTCATAGAACCATTCATCTTCTTCAGTATTAGTGGTTGGGGCATAGACTTGGATTACTGTGATACTGAATGCTTTGCCTTGGAAATGAACAGAGATCATTCTGTCATTTTGGGGATTGCACCCAAGTACTGCATTTCAGACTCTTTTGTTGACTATGAGAGCTACTCCATTTCTTCTAAGGGATTTTTGCCCACAATAGTAGATATAATGGCCATCTGAATTAAATTCACCTCAACAGTGGCCACAGGACTGGAAAAGGTCAGTTTTCACTCCAATCCCAAAGAAAGGCAATGCCCAAAAATAGTCAAACTACTGCACAGTTGCCTTCATCTCACATGCTAGCAAAATAATGCTCAAAATTCTCCAAGCTAGACTTCAACAGTACGTGAACTGTGAGATTACAGATATTCCAGCTGGATTTAGAAAAGGAAGAGGGAACCAGAGATCAAATTGCCAACATCCGTTGGATTGTAGAAAAAGCAAGAGAGTTACAGATAAGCAACTACTTCTGCTTTATTGACTACACCAAAGCTTTTGATTATGTGGATTACAACAAACTGGAAAATTCTTCAAGAGATGGGAATACCAGACCACCTTATCTGCCTCCTGAGAAATCTGTATGCAAGTCAAGAAACAACAGTTAGAATTGGACATGAAACAATGGGCTGGTTCCAAATTGGGAAAGGAGTATGTCAAGGCTATATATTGTCACCCTGCTTTTTAACTTATATGCAGAGTACATCATGAGAAGCACTGGGCTGGAAGAAGCACAAGCTGGAATCAAGATTGCCGGGAGAAATATCAGCAACATCATATAAGCAGGTGATACCACCCTTATGGCAGAAAGCAAAGAAGCACTAAAGAGCCACCTGATGAAAGTGAAAGAGGAGAGTGAAAAAGTGGCTTAAAACGCAACATTCAAAAAACCAAGATCATAGCATCTAGTCCCATCACTTCATGCCAAATAGATGGGGAAACAATGGAAACAGTGACAGACTTTATTTTCTTGGGCTCCAAAAATCACTGCAGGTGGTGACTTCAGCAATGAAATTAAAAGATACTTGCACCTTGGAAGAAAAGCTATGACCAACCTAGACTGCATATTAAAAAGCAGACACATTACTTTATCCACAAAGGTCCATCTAGGCAAAGCTATGGTTTTTCCCAGTAGTCATGTATGGATGTGAGAGTTGGACTGTGAAGAAGGCTGAGTGCCAAAGAATTGATGCTTTTGAACTATGGTGCTGGAGAAGACTCTTGAGAGTCCCTTGGACTGCAAGGAGATCCAACCAGTCCATCCTAAAGAAAATCAGTCCTAAATATTCATTGGAAGGACTAATGTCGATGCTGAAGCTGAAACTGTAATACTCTGGCCACCTGATGTGAAGAACTGACTCATTGGAAAAGACCCGATGCTGGAAAAAATTGAAAAGAGAAGGAGAAGGAGACGACAGAGGATAAAATGGTTGGATGGCATTGCTGACTCTATGGGCATAAGTTTGAGCAGGCTCCAGGAGTTGGTTATGGACAGGGAAGCCTGGCGTGCTACAGTCCATGGGTCCCAAAGAGTCGGACCTTATTGAGACACTGAACTGAACTGAACTGAACTGTCTTTGATGCTGAGCCTTTAAAGAAAAGGGGCTTTCTTTATAAGAAGACGCCATTATCCTTGGTTAGAGCAATATAATCTGTCAGATGAGTGAACCATTTTTTATTTCAGCAATAAGGTATCTACCGTTGATTTTTTAATCGCAGCACGCCAGGCCTCCCTGTTCATTACCATCTCTCGGAGTTTACTCAGACTCATGTCCATCGAGTCCGTGATGTCATCCAGCCATCTCATCCTCGGTTGTCCCCTTCTCCTCCTGCCCCAAATCCCTCCCAGCATCAGAGTCTTCTCCAGTGAGTCAACTCTTCACATGAGGTGGCCTAAGTACTGGAGTTTCAGCTTTAGCATCATTCCTTCCAAAGAAATCCCAGGGTTGATCTCCTTCAGAATGGACTGGTTGGATCTCCTTGCAGTCCAAGGGACTCTCAAGAGTCTTCTCCAACACCACAGTTCAAAAGCATCAATTCTTCGGCACTCAGCCCTCTTCACAGTCCAGCTCTCACATCCATACATGACCACAGGAAAAACCATAGCCTTGACTAGACGGACCTTAGTCGGCAAAGTAATATCTCTGCTTTTGAAAATGCTATGAACAGGGAGGCCTGGCGTGCTGCGATTCGTGGGGTCGCAAAGAGTCGGACACGACTGAGCGACTGAACTGAACTGAACTGAAAGAATTAAATATAACAGAAATGCAGGCTAAAATTTAATGGAAAATGAAATATTAAAATTGGTTGAATTTTGTATCACCATTTTGACTGATGTAATTTATTCTGTAAGTCAGCCTATAACCTCATCCACTTGTGTTTCACACATTTTGTAATTTACTCAAGAATGTTTTTTGAGGGTCTACTGCATGTGAGGCATTTTTGAAAAGTATACCATATTGTTACTTAAATATTTAAAGATCTGTAAATTTGACTCTGCATGTTCCTTCTAAAGTTTAGTTCAGAAAGCAAGCAGAACTTGAGATTTCCTTTTAAATTTGGGAGAATCTGGAGGAAGTATTTAGCAAGGTCACTAGATCACACTAGAAAGAAATGTACTTATTAAGTATCATTTAAATCTCTTAGACTATCAGACCAAGTGTATTTTAAACCCAATTAAATTTTATAAAATATTACCAATATTGACTTAGCAAGTGTCTGACAATGTGTATGAATATCATATATGATGGACAAAAGATGAATTTTCAGTCAGTTTTATGAACAAACAAGAAATAAATCAACAAGTACAATTTTTAAAAGATCTTATTTTTTAACAACGAAAGAAGAATATGACATTAGCGTTTCTCACTAGTCTAGTCTCCCAAAACTTAAAAGTGTGAATTGGAGCCCAGTCTAACTTGAATCTATTTGACCCACTATCTACTCATTCAATAAATCTTTATTGAATATATGTTATATGTTAGGTACGTGTTAGGCATCAATAATATACAGACTAATAAAAAATAGTCCCTGCCCTGAAGGAACCATTGTATTGTTGTTATTTTATAAGTCCAAAATTCAAATTATCATTTATCCTAATATTTAGCATTGATTTTATTCAGTCAAAATATTTACTGATTGCTATCAGTTAGTTTCAAATTAATATTTGTCCTCCCTTAAAAGGAAAGAGGAGCATATTAAGATACATCCATTGACATCTTTTTCATGGAGATTATCTCTCTTTCAAATTAACATGTAGACATTTAAAAACTTGTTATCAGTAGTTTGACATTTCTAAGATCCAGAATCAATAAATATTATACACTATTTATATAATTCTTTGTTAGAGATGAAATGGAGTGATAGTCTCCACTTTTGTATGGATAAATATTTTATTCTTAAGAAGAAAACCTCATTCTCTTATAACCAATCAGGTAGGTCTTTTCCAAGGTGACAAATAGCTAAATGCATGCATTAGCATTATACACCTCTCAATATTTTCTGAAAGTCCTTGCTCCTGAATTAATATCCTTTTTGATTTATGCACTGAGGCAAGCATTTTTTTCCTTTGTCAATAAAAGGAGAAAGTCAATGTAATATTTGGGATAAAATGTTTATTTATTCATCATGTATAATGTACATATTTGTTATCTTGCATTTGCTTAATGCTTTTTTGTACTCATCTGACAGGATAGCCATTTAAGAATATTTCACAGGATTATAATAAACCCTTCTTTTTTATTTTCTTAAAACGATTCATTTCCTTAAAACCAATCAGATAGGTGATTGGTTATTTATTTCAACGATATTTTAAGGTGACTTTTTCCTTTTCAAAGGAAAAACCCACAGAGGCATCTAAATTAATTAGGGGGGGAAAAAATACTTATTTACAAAGAAATCTAGATGTATCATTGCATTAACTATAAATAATACCCCTAATATTTTCCTGGAAAAGAAATAGTTTGTTAACTTGAGACTGTTTGTCACTCTTACTGAAGCAACAGGTGGTGACATGTGTTAGCTCTAAAGTAAAACAGGAAATTCTGAAATTGTATTGTGAGCCCCACATCAAAGTTAACATGACAGTCTTTAATGGTTTAAATGAATGTGTATGCTTTCTAAATACAGATTTTTTTTATTACTACTTTGCAAAGGAATATTCTGTACATTAATTGCTAAGGTATGATTTAGGTGAGAAAAATGTCCATAGTTATATTATGATGACACTTGATCAGTTCTCTTTCAGTTAAAAGCAATTCTGTTTCCATATCCAGATAAATAATTGGACAGTTTTCCTCATTGTTGGAACTAGAACGTTTCTTTTCTAGTATTCTAAAAGAAATATTTGTCTTGCTCTGAACCATTCCATTAACTGCAAATAGGTAAGTGTTAGGTTTTCACTGGTTAGTCACATAGACATTAGGAGAGTGTACTGACCAGTTTCCCGCCTTCATCAGTTACCTCCGTTAGGAGGAGCTCTAGCAGTATTTGGCCCAGCAGGGTTTAATTTAGCAACCCTGAGAAACTAGTCATTTTCACAGTGATGCAAAACACTCTGAACTTTAAAAACCAGAACACAGTGTACTTCCTGTCCTTTTCCTCTTCATGTAACATCACGATGTCTCTCTTGCTTTTTTTCTCTTTTAATATATGCATCTCAGAATCTACATGCTGCTTCAGTTCTGCGGATACGTGCAAAATGGGCCTCTTTAAACAAACTGGCTCAACAAAGAGCCAAATCTGTTTTTCTGGAGCACTTAGAGATGGTACTGGCAGAATTACAGGCAAAAGTGAAGTGAAAGTGAAGTCGCTCAGTTGTGTCCGACTCTTTGCAACCCCATAGACTGTAGCCTACCAGGCTCCTCCGTCCATGGGATTTTCCAGGCAAGAGTACTGGAGTGGGTTGCCATTTCCTTCTCCAGAGGATCTTCCTGACCCAGGGATGGAACCCAGGTCTCCCACATTGTAGGCAGATGCTTTACCCTCTGAGCCACCAGGGAAAACAAATGGCAGAAACTTGAGAAGCCGGTTAAGTAGGGAATGACTTACTCAAATGTAATTTAAATATTTCTGATGCTCTTATCATACAATTATAACTACCATATTTTGAACTTTTACCATGTACAGGGAATGTTCTAAGAATTTGCTATAACTTATCTAATTTATTTCTAAGTAATTGTGATGTAACTAAAATGGAAAATTATGTACCCTGCACAGGTTACATAGTAAAGGGAGAAATCTGGCTTCCATCAAATAGCAATAATAATTATTCAGAAACGTTAACAAACTTTTTTTTTCCCCAAGAACTCTCCCACTGTCATTTTTCTTCACTTAGAGTGAGGAAATAATAATAATCAGCTAAAGGAACATAAAGAGAAGGTAGGAAAAAAAATAACTTGTTACTCGTTTTCATTTTTGATACTAAGAGGTGCCCGATTCTGTTTTTTCCCAGTGATTATTGTCTCATTCTTTGATATCTCAGATTGGCAATGAGTAGACTTTTAGATACCTTAAGCTAAGCTTCAAAATTCCTAAATGTGGGTTTTTCAGATTCATAGGATAATGACAATTAATTAAAATATATTTTTCAATAACTATACAAGCTGATCCATTCTCTGATGGCTCAGATGGTAAGTGTCTGTCTACAATGTGGGAGACCTGGGTTCGATCCCTGGGTTGGGAAGATCTTCTGGAGAAGGAAATGGCAACCCACTCCAGTATTCTTGCCTGGAAAACCCCATGGATGGAAGAACCTGGTAGGTAGGCTACAGTCTGTGGGGTCGCAAAGAGTCGGACACGATTGAATGACTTCACCTTTATACAACCTGATCCATAAGCAGAAATTCCAAACAGAAACAAAATCATAAACTTATGTGTTAGTCAGTCAGTTGTGTGCTCAGCTGTGTCTGACTCTTTGCAATCCCAAGGGTTGTATAGCTACCCACGCTCCTCTGTCCGTGGAATTTTCCAGGCAAAACTACAAGACTGAGTTGCCATTTCCTACTCTAGATCTTCGTTCCCTCCCTTGAACCCACATCTCCTGAGTCTCCTGCACTGTCAGGAAGATTCTTTACCACTGTGCCACCAAATTAAATTACACTACTATTCCTGATTGACACACAAGCAAGAAACGAAATGCCCAGGATTGGCCTAGCTTGCTCTCGAGCTTACACTGAATGGAGGCCCAATGATAGTGGGAAACAGATAATCGCTCTCCAGACAAGAGGAAGTCCAACCTGAGTGAGGAAATAATAACATACTGGAGACTCTGGGAGATTAGAATACTAGCCACAGGAAAATCAACAGAAATGGACTTGAAATTGATTAGAAAAAAACAAACCGGCCGTCTTGAAAGAGTACTGCTCTTTTGGAGCAGGACCAGTTATATCATAGAAGTTCAGGGGGAAAGAGACTGAACAAAACAGGTAATGGAAATTAAAATCCCTTTAGAACAAAAGTGAAGTGCAAGGCTCAGTGATGAGTTCAATGTAATGTATGCAGGTAGGTTACTCACCCCTAGAACACAGAGCTCACACGCTTCTACTAATCCCATCATGGGCATACATTCTATATATATATTTTTTAACTTTTTTAAAAAATTGAAGTATAATTGCTTTACAAGTTTGTGCTCATTTCTGCTATACAGTGAAGTGAATCAGCTATACATACACATATATCCCCTCTCTCTTGGACCTTCCTCCTATCCCTCCTATCTATGCCCTATGACTCAGGGATCACACTACTGGGCATAAAACCTGAGAAAAACATAATGCAAAAAGACATGTGTACCTCAGTGTTCAATGAAGCACTATTTACAATGGCCAGAACATGGAAGCAATCTCACTGGTTATTGACAGATAAATGTATAAAGAAGATGTGGTACGTATGTAGAATGGAATATTGCTCAGTCATAAAAAAGAATGGAATTGGGACATTTGCAGAGATGTGGATGGACCTAGAGCCTGCTATATTTTTAAACTGGAAAGAGGAGCTAATGCCTCCTCTTAGATAGTATAGAATATTTTTATATTTGCCTTTGGTCTATGCCAGGCATGTGGTTTACATATAGGTGTCCTAATCCAACAAAGAAGTCAGAAGCTGGTTTATTTTTCTACGAACCCTGTCCCACATTGATTAAGGGTAACTCCTGGGGCATTAACTTCCTAGTAATTCCAGCTTGCTCTGTGTCCAAACTGCGAGTTCCTATAGTCAGTGAACATTCTCAAGCAAAATCTCAGGCTTATTGAGGAGACAAGAGCATTTAGAAAGAGTAAAGCAATAAGAACAAAGCTGTTTTTCTATAGACCTTCCTATAGCCCTTGTCTGCCCCTCGTTATTCCAACCATTTACTATCAGATTAATAACAAAATACTGTCTATCTCTGTCTCTGTATTTTGCTTGTTCACCATGTACATGTGTGTACATACACACATACACAATTGCTTGCTTGTTTCCAAAAATGATGAATGTTACTTCTCCATCCTCCATGAATAATCTGTTTGACCTTCAAACCAATAGGTATTCCAGATGCCATAACAAAAATCTGAATATCATCCTTAAAACCTTTTAAGCCTCTTCAATCATATCTAAACATTTATAATATCTTTTTGATTTTTCCCTATCCATCTCACAGAATCATGCAATTCTTTCCAATCCCACTGCTTTTTCTCCTTTGTAGCCCAGATTTCTAACACAGCCCTCTGGCTCTGTCTCATAATTCTGATCTTGTCTTCTCCAGACAAAACTCTGTAGAAACTGTTCTTTTTTACCTTCAAACCAACCGATCTTTCCCTCTCTTTAGAGCACTTCAGTAAGTATCCACTGATGGTAAGGTTTTTGGCTCTGGACCATCAAGTGTGTGCTTCTCTCAGCCTGAAATACGATTTTCAATTGTCTCCATAGGGAAAGCTTTATTGATCATCCAGTCTCAGGATAGTTATTACTTCTTCTCTTCTCCGATTGCCAGCCTTTGACAAGTGACCTTCCCTGTGCTCCTGTGATGCTCTTATTTCCCCATCATAGTCCTCATCATACTGCATTGTCCTTGCCTTTTTAGTTCTGTCTTTCCCAACTAAACTGTGAGCCCCCTGAGGGCAGGGGCCAAGCTTTTATATTTACTGTTTTGCTCTTCATGCTCAGTAGAAGCATTGAATTTTGTTTGAAGTTCTGAACAAGTAAATGGGTATAAGTGTAAAGATTGAGTGATTATTGAATATCAAGTACTGAAAAGTCCAAGATTCAGGTACCCAGGGACATATGGTCAAAAATGTAAAATATAAGTGCAGAGGGAAGAGCTGCTAAGCTGAAAAAATGGTGTAGTAAAAAATTACTCCATGTTGTTAGAAATTTACTTAGAGCTAAGAACCACAGTAGATAAGTTAGTATTTATTGAATTACTTTCTGGTACAAAGGATTTTAATTAGATTTTTTTCTTGTCTGATAATGTCTGTTTTTATCATTTATTATTATTTTCATTATGTTGTTATCATTTTTTGGCCAAAATTTCGTGCTGTCTAGTAAGCATAACACAGTAACTTAAACTCTGTCTGATGATGTCAACTTTGAGTTTAATGATGCTTTTGTTACTGAACATCTTTAATTACATATTAGTCACTTAGACATTGAATGCACATGCTTCCCTGGTGGCTCAGAGGTTAAGGCATCTGCCTGCAAGGTGGGAGACCTGGGTTCAATCCCTGGGTCGGGAAGATGCCCTGGAGAAGGAAATGGCAATCCACTCCAATATTTTTGCCTGGAGAATCCCATGGATGGAGGAGCCTGGTAGGCTACAGTCCATGGGGTTGCAAAGAGTCGGACACAACTGAGCGATTTCATTTTCTTTCTTTCAGTTAGACGTTGAATGCACATGTATTAGAAAATCAAATATCAGGGAGAAAATGTAAGCCTTTTGAATTTATTAACTAGAAATACCTGTGAAGGATAACTGCAGTTAAACTTTAATACCTCTACTCTTACACACGAATATACTACCGTGACCACAGTCTCGAAAAAAGCATTCCTTTGTTACTTCTGTGAGAAAGCTTTAGGTAGAAAACATGATAGGATGTCTTAGTTTTAAGGAATATATATCCTGTAGCCCAAGACATTGTCAATTTACCTTTCAAATGTGTCAGCATTTTCCTATAGTACATATAGCCTAATTTTTTAACTTTTTAGCTTAAAATAAGTATAGATTCACAGAAAGATGAAAAGTAGCAAAGAGAGGTACTGTGTACCTCAGTTCAGTTCAGTTCCATTGCTCAGTGGTGTCTGACTCTTTGCGACCCCATGAACTGCAGCACGCCAGGCCTTCCTATCCATCACCAACTCCCAGAGTTTACCCAAACTCGTGTCCATTGAGTCGGTGATGCCATCCAATCATCTCATCCTCTGTCATCCCCTCTCCTCCTGCCTTCAATCTTTCCCAGCATCAGGGTCTTTTCAAGTGAGTCAGCTCTTCGCATCAGGTGGCCAAAGTATTGGAGTTTCAGCTTCAGCATCAGTCCTTCCAATGAACATCCAGGACTGATCTCCTTTAGGATGGACTAGATGGATCTCCTTGCAGTCCAAGGGACTCTCAAGAGTCTTCTCCAACACTACAGTTCAAAAGCATCAATTCTTCGGTGCTCAGCTTTCTTTATAATCCAACTATCACATCCATACGTGACTACTAGAAAAACTATAGCCTTATCTAGATGGACCTTTGTTGACAAGGTAATGTCTCTGCTTTTTAATGTGCTGTCTAGGTTAGTCATAACTTTCCTTCCAAGGAGTAAGTGTCTTTTAATTTCATGGGTGCAATCACCATCTGCAGTGATTTGAGAGCCCCCCAAAATAAAGTCTGCCACTGTTTCTCCATCTAATTGCCATGAAGTGATGGGACCAGATGCCATGATCTTAGTTTTCTGAATGTTGAGCATCAAGCCAACTTTTTCACTCTCCCCTTTCAATTTCATCAAGAATCTCTTTAGTCATTCTTCACTTTCTGCCATAAGGGTGGTGTCATCTACATATCTGAGGTTATTGATTTTTCTCCCGGCCATCTTGATCCAGCTTGTGCTTCATCCATCCCAGCGTTTCTCATTATGTACTCTGCATATAAGTTAAATAAGCAGGGTGACAATATACAGCCTTGATGTACTCCTTTTCCTATTTGGAACCAGTCTGTTGTTCCATGTCCAGATAATCTTGCTTCAGTGTTGACCATCTGCTGATGTCCATGTGTAGAGTCTTCTCTTGCTGTGTACCTATCATCCAGTTAATGGACACATTACAGAACAATATTTAACCTGGGGATTTGACACTAGTACAGTGTGCATAAACACTTCTTTATCATTTTATCAGATGTGTAACCACCACCCAAATTAAAGATACAGAACTCTGAGCACTACAAAAATCTCCCTGGTAGTACCATTTTATGATCACACTGATCTCCCCCAGTTCACTATCCCTAAACTACAGTAACCACTAATCTATTTTCTGCTAGATAGATTTTTCTAAGGGACTAAATCTGATAGACAGAGTATGTGATGAACTATGGACGGAGGTTCATGACATTTTTAGAATATGGAGAGTATTCCATATTTTTAGAATATGGAGAGTATTATATAAATGACATCATAGAGTATATGAGAGTATGTGACCTTTAAAGACTACTCTTTTTTCACCATGAATGAAATAATTTGTTCCTTTTTCTTGCTGAATAATATTCCAAGTAATGGGAGTATTACAGCTTGTTAAATATTCCCCTACTCTAGGTTGCTAAGAGTCAGACACAACTGAACAACTAACACAGAAGGCATTTGGTGATTTCCATGTTTTTACTATTCCATAAATTGCTATGACAATCTTTTACAATTTTTTTTAATAACCAACAAGGATTTATTGTATAGCACAGAGAACTATATTCAATATCTTATTATAAACTATCATGGAAAAGAGTTGGAAAAAAGGATTGTGTACACATGTATAACCAGATAACCAGATCACTTTGCTATACACCTGAAACTAACACAATATTGTAAATCAACTATACTTCAGTAACAATAACTCAATAAAAGGTGAAGAGATAGAGCAAAGATTCCAATGAAGTGCTTATATTAAAAAAAAGTGTTGAGAAGGGGAGCACTATGTAATGAGATGATGGTAGGTAACCACTTGAGATCCAGACCTCATGAAATCAATCTGACAAACCTGTGAGGCATGCTGGGATTAGACTGGAATGACTCTTGGAGGATGGTGGGCAAATAGCTCCAGGATGTGGTGGAGGGTACGTTCCTTACTTCTGCAACTGATCATGGCCCTGGGGGTGACTCACTCGTGACTGCCCTCTTCCCCCACTCTGAGAGGGCATTCTTCTTGTCTTAGGTCAGCTCCTTAGACCTCAGTGTGCGTCATTCAATCATGTCTGACTCTCTGTGACCCCATGGACTATAGCCTACCAGTCTACTCTGTCAATGGAGTTCTCCAGGCAAGAATACTGGAGTAGGTTGCCATTTCCTCCTTCAGGGGATCTTTCTTTGGGGATGGTCGAACCCAGGTCTCTTGCATTGCAGGCAGATTTTTTACTATTTGAGCCCAGGAAGTGACCCAAATCTTTATTCTTTTAAACAATGAGTCCTTAGTGTTTCTGTTATTTAATACCTAAATTAATTAGGATCACAATAATAGACACAATTGTTGGGGGTGAAAAACAGAAAAATAAATTTGAGAAAACCACCTGGAATGAAGGTTCTTTTTTCAAGTTCCCTTATTCTTTTTCCATACTGTCCTTTGTTGCCTTATGTTTTCTAGTCTTCCCATTATTACTCTATTTAAATTTTTTTGCTCTCTCTGAACACTTTAACATACTTCTTTTACATTCAGATTCTTCTGTTACAATTCTTAGACTGCTAATTATCCCATTTGTTTCATCTGCTGAGTTTCCTCTCCTTCTGGTACAAGTTTTTGAGTGGACATAAGTCATCATTTTCTTTAATAAATGCACAAAAGTGCTATATTGTGTTGGAGGAGGTCATCCTCCTCCAACTGGGACTGCCAGTTGACTCATGAGCTGGACTCAAGCAATGGAAATCCCCCCATCCCCTCCTCTGTCCTTGTAAAAAGTACATTCGGTACACCAGTCCCTCACCAGGAGCTATTTCAGCCATGAAAGTATGGTCTTGTTGGACCATCTTAACTGTGCACAAAACTGAACTCTGTTAAGATTTCTACACAAATTTTGATGTTTCTGGCAGAAGGATGTGGAGATTTAGTTAGCCTATGGTTTCCTCATATGCTTATTCAAACAGCTACCTACCAGTCTGGAGTAATCTGCCTCTTCAGTCCTTGCCCTCTGTGTATAGTTAAAGATTAGACACAGCAATTCCCAAGGTTGCAAACCAACAATTGACAGGCCAGCCAGGAGACTGGAGAAATGGGTCTTGGAAAAGATGCTTTCTCAGGAGAAATTCTGAGTTAGGCAGCCACTCTATGTGCCTCATATGTTAGATGCTTGTGAACTCCCAGTTTGGGAAAACACCTGCTGATTTGAAGAACTGTGCATAGCACTGTTACAGTGAAAAAAATAAAGCCTTCTTTGAGAAGAGAATATCTAAGTTTAGATTGGAAGGATGAAAAAGATAGTCATTTGTGGATTTGAATATGATTGTGAGTTGGAGAAGGGGGTTAGTTTGAATGTAATAATTCAAACAGGCAGAAAGAATAGCAGTAAGGAGGAGGATGGAGGGACCTTGAAATCTTTGAGGAAAAGAAAGGAGGTTAGTATTCCAGGACAATATTGAATCAGGGTTAATGTGGCATGGGGTGATGCTGGAAAAGGAAAGAGACTCAGATCTTATATAAGGTGCAGTGAGAAGTCATTGACAACTTTAAACTAGGGATGACATAATATAAATTACATTTTAAAAGACCTCCTTCTTACTGTTGTGTGGATAATAGATCATCTGAGAGCAAGATTGAAAGCAAATATGTCAGAAGTATTTTGCAAGAGTTTCTCCAGGTGAGATATGATGATGTTTTGGACATAAATGATTAAAGATTTAGAGAATGGAATGGTAAATATCTGAAAATGGAGATGAACTTGAGCGAACTCAGGGAGATAGTGGAGGACAGGGAAGCCTGGTGTGCTGCAGTCCATGGGGTCGCAAAGAGTCAGACACGACTTAACAACTGAACAGTAACAACAGTGGTAAATATTTTGGACTTTCACAGTCATCTTGAGAAGATACAATTTCTTTGTATTCAATCACAGGTGTTTGTTCCTAGCAACCACCAGCTAGGTAGAAGCAAGTCTCTTAAACGTGTTTGTTTGTTTTTTAATGAGTGTTTCCCCTTTTGAGAGAGACAGTGAAGTGTCATGGTTAAGAACATAGGCTCTGGAACAAGTCTGGATGCTATCTCACTCCTACCAATTATGACGGGGGTTAAGTTTCTCAAACTTACTGTACCTAGTGTATCAAGTTGAAGAAATACTAGTACCCACTTTACTGGGTGATGACTGTGTAACTTAATACTATACATATAGAATGTTACATGCTTGAACAGAGCCTTCTGCCTATGCATTGCTCACTATTAGCAGCTATTAAGTAGATAATAGAGTTGGTTCTGAAAAGTATGCATATATTTTTTGGATATAAATTGAGTTGACTTTGAGTCTAATATGATATTGAAGAATTTAGCTATTAAACTAAAATGATTCTATAAAACAAGTACTTTTACCTATTTCTGTAACTATTTTGATTCCAACTCTATTGGGTCTTATATTAACTAAAAGAAAATGTTCAACCTAGAGATTGAAATAATTTAAACCCTACAAGATTCAAATAAAATAAGTTTCTACTTGTTGGATTCAGTGTTTTGTCTGGTTTTCCTCTGGACAATTCCCAGGGCTACTTTCATACACGTGTTCTTAGCCTGGATATCTGATCCACACCCCTACCCTTTAGTCCTCCAGTTTGGTTTTCTTATATTCACAATGGAGATACTGAATCTGGAGCGTCATCTCATAAAGATATCTACAAGCTGTTTTGGAAAGAACATAGATCCCTTTGTAATGCATATTCTTGGTAAGAAATAATGTTGTTCTTCATAAAAATCAAAAATACAGGTGGCACATATGTCATAATCCTTTTACCCAAGGCTTACACAGATAGGACTCATCTTTGGGCATTTGTTTCATGCCCTATAAAGTTTTTAAATCAGTGTTTTAAAAAGACTCCTCTAATTAGATTTTCTATGGCGTTTATCCTTAGTTAAATGTTGGCTGTCTTACATTGTACCACAGTATAGCTTTGTTACTGAGACCTTAGACTATGAAATAGGTTTAATTGCATCCTTAAGGAATCCATAATCTGTCTAAGCTTCATTAAGAAATTCTTTGCTTTGGTATTACAACCAAAGTCAATTTATGATAACAAGTTAAACAGATTACAGATGCTTCTCTTCCAATATTTTTCATTTCTACTTTTTTATATGGGCTCTGGAAATTTTCATTATGAATACCTGGTAGACAAGAAACTTTATAAATACATATTATACCATAATTAATAATAAAAATCTAATACCAGGTCTTGATCTTTGTATCATCTGAGGGCAGAGTAAAAGCATAAATCTTCTCTCTTCTTGATTGTTAAAGATATTACAAAGCACAGCTAAAAATAACTCCATACGATCAAGTTTGACATTTTAAGAGCCAAAGGTTTTAGGCCATCCTTTTATTTTTCTGTTTCAAGATCCAACTGTTCTTTAAAGAAGTTGAAGCAAAATAAGATTTAATTCTTAAAATATCTCAGAGTAAACTTTCCTGTGTATCAGTTCAGTTCAGTCGCTCAGTCGTGTCCGACTCTTTGCGACCCCATGAATCACAGCACGCCAGACCTCCCTGTCCATCTCCATCTCTCGGAGTTCACTCAGACTCACGTCCATTGAGTCAGTGATGCCATCCAGCCATCTCATCCTCGGTCGTCCGCTTCTCCTCCTGCCCCCAATCCCTCCCAGCATCAGAGTCTTTTCCAATGAGTCAACTCTTCACATGTGTATAGAAATCTGTTTATTTTTTGTGTCTTAATTTTAAAATATTATTAATTTTCGTATAGTCATTTTATATTCTTTCTTCAAGGTTAAATAATTGATACATACTATAGTAGAAAACTGAATTAAATTCCTCTAAATAAGAATGAATACTTAGAAGTTAATAAATGAAACAATGTTTACTTATTTCTGAAAAGCCAATCACAGTGGGATAAATTAAATCTTACATTAAAAAATAGCATCCAACACATTTAGTGAATATAAAACTTTAGTTAGCTGATTATATATATCAGTTTTTTCTGGAAATGTTGATACTTCTTTTTTATTTATTAAAGAATTAATAGTATTTTACTTTGTCCTTTCTAGATGAGCAATCTATCAGACTCACAGATGTTTCTAATTTATCAGAAAACTAATGAACTCTCACTCTGTATAAGTTGATGTTCTGTAAAGGACACAAGGTCCATGTGGTGCTCTCAAGACATGAGGAACAGTTACTGTCAGGATGATTTAACTGAGACACTGTTTCCTGAAAAACTATACCTTGCCAACTTTTGCTGAAATAGAGTATAACATCAGAGAGATCCTGTTTTTTTGAAATTTTTTGCCAGTCTGCACATGCGTGCTCAGTCATGTCAGACTCTCTGTGATCCCATGGGCTGCAGTCTGCCAGGCTCCTCTATCCATGGAATTTTCCAGGCAAGAATGCTAAAAGGGGTTGCCATTTCCTACTCCAGGTCATCTTCCTGACCCAGGGATCAAACCCATGTGGGTTTGAGTCCTAATACCACTATTTTAAGAAAAACCATAAAGATTTTAAGAAAACCATACAGATTTCTTGAGAAATCTGTATGCAGGTCAGGAAGCAACAGTTAGAACTGGACATGGAACAACAGACTGGTTCCAAATAGGAAAAGGAGTACATCAAGGCTGTATATTGTCACCCTGCTTATTTAACTTCTATGCAGAGTACATCATGAGAAATGCTGGACTGGAAGAAACACAAGCTGGAATCAAGATTGCTGGGAGAAATATCAATAACCTCAGATATGCAGATGACACCACCCTTATGGCAGAAGCCTCTTGATGAAAGTGAGAGAGGAGAGTGAAAAAGTTGGCCTAAAGCTCAACATTCAGAAAACGAAGATCATGGCATCCGGTTCCATCACTTCATGGAAATAGATGGGGAAACAATGGAAACAGTGTCAGACTTTATTTTTTGGGCTTCAGAATCACTGCAGATGGTGACTGCAGCCATGAAATTAGAAGACGCTTACTCCTTGGAAGAAAAGTTATGACCAACCTAGACAGTATTTTCAAAAGCAGAAACATTACTTTGCCGACTAAGCTCCGTCTAGTCAAGGCTATGGTTTTTCCTGTGGTCATGTATGGATGTGAGAGTTGGACTGTGAGGAAGGCTGAGTGCCGAAGATTTGATGCTTTTGAACTGTGGTGTTGGAGAAGACTCTTGAGAGTCCCTTGGACTGCAAGGAGATCCAACCAGTCCATTCTGAAGGAGATCAACCTTGGGATTTCTTTGGAAGGAATGATGCTAAAGCTGAAACTCCAGTACTTTGGCCACCTCATGCGAAGAGTTGACTCATTGGAAAAGACTCGGATGCTGGGAGGGATTGGGGGCAGGAGGAGAAGGGGATGACAGAGGATGAGATGGCTGGATGGCATCACAGACTCGATGGACGTGAGTCTGAGTGAACTCCGAGAAATGGTAATGAACAGGGAGGCCTGGCCTGCTGCGATTCATGGGGTCTCAAAGAATCGGACATGACTGAGCGACTGAACTGAACCACTGTTTTAAGATGGTAGGAAAAAAAAAAAAAAGATGCTAGGAAGAGTCTTTAATCATAATCAATTCCAAGGTCCTCTTGTGTAACAGGCAGATTCTTTGCTGTCTGAGCCACCAGGGAAGCCCAAAGTGAGAACAATACTAAGTTAAATACCTCATAGCATTGTCATATTATAAAATTAGATGATGCACTTGAAGTAGCCTGCAGAGTATCTGGCATATAGAAAATATTCAATTAACATTAGGTATTATCAATATCACTCTTAGGCAATTATTATGAATATAGTGCTTCTTGACTACAAAAATGTAAATAAGCCAAATTGAACTTCTGAACAATACTGGTGAAGATAGAAAGTACTTAAACCCACCGTTCCCCCACCCCTGGAAGGCAGGTTTCTCCTTTTGTATCACTAGTTCATGATCAAATGTACTTTAACAGAGAGCAGCCATCCACAGTTATTTCTCATCAATCAACAAATGTGTATTAGCAGCCATCATATACTTAGTATGAAAATATGTAAAGGTCCAGTGGGAGGTATTTTAGAGGTATAAGGCATGGATGATTTATGCTGTTAAATAACTTTCATTTTGGGGAGAATTAGAGAATACTAATTGGTATGAGTCATTCTTGACTAATATAATGGACTATAAAAACTCAGTATCAAGGCATAAAATTTCAAAGCTGTAGTCTATTGATAAGAAGTCCTCCAGCTAGAAATGATAAATTCAACTCAAATTAGATGTAATTAAAAACATGAATGTATTTGCTTGTCCAAATAAAAGATTCAAAGCAGATATTGGGCATGGCTGGATCCAGGGAGTCCAATAATTCATATCAGTCATCGTTTTCTATTTCTCTATCTTTTTTTTCTGTATTGGCTTCATTTTCATGGAGGTCCTCACTACAACCTGATGAAATTGTTGTTGGCATCTCCTGACTCAAAATTTAGCAAGCCAAAATGCCAAGTATGTGTCTCATGCTCATCCTGAACTAATAACTGTGGACAAGAGGATGATACACAGTCAGGTCTGAGTCCAGCATTCCTGGAGATGGAAAATTGAACATAAGAACTGATCATGGTAGAAAAGTAATTTCACAGAACAAAAGGTGCTATTATCAATGCATACCTGTATATTTAAAAAAATGAATTTGCACACATCATGACCCTTCATCTCTAAATGCTCCAACATGAATCACCTAAGAATGTAGATCACTGTCTATTTAATCAACACACTGTAACTTACTCTACCTCATAATATTAATAATTCTGTATCATCAAATGTAGCGCTCATATTGATATTTCCCTGGCTGCTCCAAAAAAGGGCTGACTGGTAATGCAATTCACTGAGATTGAGGTGGCAAAGTGTCCTCAAAATTCTTGACCTTATATGTTCTTCTCTGAATCAAAGATGCTGAAAGTTCCTAAAGGGACCTAGACTATTTAATATCTATTTATTGCTTCCTCCTCCACATAGTTTAGATAAACACTAAAATTAAATTGAATACTAAAGTGAAAATCCATACATCTTAATTTGGGGGAAAGGGGATACAAAACATGTTGAGAAATAAATGATGTGGGTTCTTTCCAAGTGACCCACTTTAATAAACAGTGAGGCTGAAGTGACTAATTCTAGAGATGATAGGTAGTTGATTGATAGATATGTGTGTGCCTGTGCGTGCTCAGTCGTGTCCAACTCTGCAACTCCATGGACTGTAGCCCTCCCAGGCACCACTGTTCATGGGATTTTCAAGGCAAGAATACTGGAGTGGGTTGTCATTTCCTTCTTCAGAGGATCTTCCTGACCCTGGGATCAAACTCATGCCTCCTGTGTCTCCTGCATTGGCAGGCAGATTCTTTACCACTGGGCCCCCTAGGAAGCCCCGATTGATAGATAGATATCGATACAGATAAAGATTAATAGCAGTGTGTTATTTACAACTAGCAAAAGAAAATTTCAAATACATTCATCAACCAAGCAGGCCCTGGGGAAGAAAGACTTTGCTGTAAAGTGAAGGGCTAGCTTCAGAAACAGCTTAATCCCTGTCCAAACAATATCATGTACTCTTTTCTGTCTTCTTGTTTCTTTATCCGTTTTTCAGCCAGTTTTGCTTTACTCTTTAGATACACTTTCTTTCAAACTCTGTCCACTAGATGGCTCCAGTCCAAAGTGACATCCTCAGGACTTCAAGGACAAGGTGTGAGAAAAACACTCTTGTAATCATCTCAAAAAAAGCCCAGGGCTACCTCATCTATATCACTAGTTCTGGTTTGGGTGTTGCCCACCCCTGAACTTATCACTTTCCATGAATGAAGGAGGTGAGAGGAAGAGGGTTGCAATGTTTTAAATTGGGTCGAGTCTGAGTCACACAACTACTCCTAAAGCTGGAGGTGAATTCGATATCACCAGAACCAAATCAAATGGATTGTTATTATGGAAGGCTTTGCTCTCCAATGGAAAAAAATCAACATGCTACCACTTGAGGTTTGTAAGGATGCCTGGAACATTCCAAAATAGATGCCCATTCACTGCCATTCTTTCATTAGTTCTTACTATAGAAACTCCAGCTCTGTACCTACAATTCCTGTAGAATCTTATTCAGCAATACCTATGTAACGAGAAAGCTCTAAATTGCTTTTTATTGTGCTTTCAAATAATTTGAAACACTTTTTTTGCATATCAGCCTTGTAAGGTAAATATTATCATTTTCATATTGCAAGTGAGGAAACTGAAGCTGATTTGGGTTTTGTGCAGGACCACAGGACAGGTAAAGATCACATATTCAGAACCATGTTTGCCTAATCTAAGTACCTTACAATTTTAGGGACATCAGCCTGCATTCTCTAGACTTAAGTCATGAGACATAAATTTTGCCACTTATAGAAGCAAGACAGGCAATATAAATTCATGAAGTGAGCAAGGTAGATGAACAAAGTCCAAGTACTCATGTCTTCTCCAGAGGGAACAGCTTCTATTAGTGTCAGATAATTGCTACAGTGCAAACATTTAGGCCATATATGCTAGACCTTCCAAATTTTAAAGAGAGACTGAGTATTTGAGTGTTGTTTAAATCTTAGCATCCAATCTATTAAAGAAAACAGCCATGTGGGCCACACACAGTATTTCTTATGCTATCCATGTATGGTCTGCTTTTCTAAATAGCTCAATGCCCTGGCTCCTACTCAATGTCAACACTGCAGAATTAAGTGAGTTTACTCCACCTTTTTCAACCTGCTGTTCCTAGAATGAATTCACAGGAGCTTTGTGCTATTCATTAGATAAATGAGCTGTATACTTTAATCTTGCTTTTCATCATTTCTCTTTGCACTCTGCTTTCTTTGTTGTGTTGTTAATCAACTTCTTTAAACTGTGAAAATAGAAGACGAGGCAAATGGTATAGAAAAAAATCAGAGGAATATCAGAATGAAGGAGAGAGATAATTTAAGAAATATTTCAGAGATAGAAAAGTCCTTTGGACAGCTGAGAGAAAGGATTGTCAAGATTCTCCTGATTGTTACTAAATGAAGAAATTGAGATCAAGGGGGCTTGTTCTAATCTGCAATTAATGTCAGAGATAGACCTAAAACAACCCAGATGTTGTGACTTCCATCTGTCAGTTACTTATCTCTTGAAAACTTCCAATAGATTCTTTCTCTCTCTGTCTCTTTCAGACTCTGTGTGTGTGTGTGTTTTCATGTTACACAGTGAGGTGACAAAATTATAGGCTCCTTATTTTTGTGCATGTTCATACCGGGATCTGTATATGGACATGGAGAATGAGGTTGGGCATGAAAAAATAAGTAAAACAATGAAAACAAACAGAATATCCATTTAAATCTTCTTTCAATAATGAAACTCCTTGTTATTGTAAACTTTCAAATTTCACTTTGAGAAAAGATCTGAATTGACCTCCCTGTGCTCACCTAAAAAAAAAAAA
>SJYT01022840.1:0-22574 GCA_006410635.1 Cephalophus harveyi
GTATTGGAGTTTCAGCTTCAGCATCAGTCCTTCCAATGAACACCCAGGACTGATCTCCTTTAGGATGGACTGGTTGTACTCTCACCTATAATGTGTTTTATCCTGGTCTCACTCCAGGGAAACTTTATCTCTGGCCCCCTGTGGAGCTGACAAAACCTACAGACAAATCCCTAGAAGTGTTCAGGCAAGAGCAAGATAACTAGAGATTTTTCTCTGGTTGAGGATTTTAGCTTGGGTAATAGGAGAAATCAGATAAGAGCTTATCTAACACTGAATCTGTGATCAAGTTTTTCTATTACTTTATGAATTTAAGAGGAAGAAAAATTGTGTCCCTTCCTATGTTAGAATTACTTTAAATAAATCTGAATTTATAAATTCACATGCGTATCGAAAACATTTATCTTTGATTTGTTTTGATTTAGCTAAGTTGTGCAACTGAAAGCTTTTCCTTCGTTACATTAATGTCCTTCCCACTCAGTTGATTCATGCATTAAGGATGATTTGAGCTGCTAAACCTCAAGGTAAAGACTTATGACCTGTGCTCCTTAGAAATTACATTTCTGCATTAAAAAAATGTAATATTTCTAAACAGTGCTTCAGTGGAATTGTTGCTTTGAGGGTTTTGTCTGTTGGTTTCCAGATTAACTCACAGACATATCATCGGAAGGGCTAGAGTCTCCACTTGAGCACTATGGCCTACTGTTTTTCAAATCTTGTGTGACCTTGAGAAATGATGAAACAAGTTGTTTTTTTCCATATTCGTTTGCAGCCCACTTAATTTGTTTCCCAGTGTGATCTCACAGGAGATGAGGAGCCCGACTTTTACTTGCTATTCAAATTTCATGTTAGAGGTTCTTTGTTTTCCATATCCTAAGATGGATACAAATGACTAGTGTTCTCCAAGAGGCTTTTCACAAACCAGCGTTCCCTTAAATATGATTTTTTTTTAATAGTTCCACAACTTAATGTTTTCAGGAAAAAAGTATGCAAGTGTTAGTCACTCAGTCACGTCTGAGTGTTTGCAACCCCATGGACTGTAGCCCGCCAGGCTCTTCTGTCCATGAAATTTCCCAGGCAAGAATACTGGAGCATGTTGTCATTTTCTACTCCAGAGGATCTTCCCAATCCAGGGATCGAACCCGGGTCTTCCACATTCTTTAACCATCTGAACCACCAGGAATGGATGGGTTAAACATGTTCTTATAATGCAGAACTCTATGAACTTTGATGTATCCATGGGCTCTGAACACCCCAGGGGAGGCTGTGGTTTGCAGTACCTCAAACCAATTTGACTTGGAACCCTGTCTTTCACAAAGCATCACAGGAGGTTGTGCAAAACAACTTGGAAAAACTATGCAGAAACTCTGCAAGCACCTTGTTTCAAGTTGGCTGACAAGTGCTTGTATTCTTTTATGGCAAAAAAAAATGTTGCTACGTGAAGTAAAATCATTACTACCAAGAGTGCTGCTAAGTCGCTTCAGTCGTGTCCGACTCCATGCGACCCCATAGACGGCAGCCCACCAAGCTCCCCCGTCCCTGGGATTCTCCAGGCAAGAACACTGGAGTGGGTTGCCATTTCCTTCTCCGATGAGTAGTTATTATTTTACCACATAGAGTCTGTTTTCATCTTAATTACAGATATGACTGAGTGACTAACACTTTCACTTTTCATTGAGATATGATTCACATATCTTTCACCATTTTAAACCACATGATTTTAGAATAGGGTTGAATACCCATCACTAAAACCAGTTGTCGACATTTTCATTAACCCATAAAGAACCCCACACCCCTCAGCTGTGCCCCCACGCCGAAACCTCCCCTTTCCCCCAGCCCAGTGAAGCCATTAATCTATGCTCTGTTTGTACTATGTTATGTTATGTTATATTAAGTCACTCAGTCGTGTCCGACTCTTTGCGACCCTGTGGACTGTAGCCCACCAGGCTCCTCCATCCATGGGATTCTCCAGGCAAGAATACTGATTTGCTTATTCTGGACATTTCATATGAATGGAACTGTATAACACACGGTCCTTTGTGACTGGCTTCTTTTACTTGGCATGCTATCAGGGTTCTTTCATGGTATAGCAGGTATCAATACGTCATTCTTTTTATTGCAAATTATATTCCATTGTATGGATAGTGTCCGACTCTTTGCGACCCTGTGGACTGTAGCCCACCAGGCTCCTCCATCCATGGGATTCTCCAGGCAAGAATACTGATTTGCTTATTCTGGACATTTCATATGAATGGAACTGTATAACACACGGTCCTTTGTGACTGGCTTCTTTTACTTGGCATGCTATCAGGGTTCTTTCATGGTATAGCAGGTATCAATACGTCATTCTTTTTATTGCAAATTATATTCCATTGTATGGATATATCACATTTTATTTATTCATTTCTCAGTTAATGGACATTGTGTTGTTTCTACTTTGCAGCCATTAAGATTAAGGCAGCTTTTAACATTCAGGCACAAGTTTTTCCGTGGATGTGTTTTCAGCTCCCTTGGGTATACACTTAAAAGGGGAATTTCTGAGCCATGTGGTAATTCTATGTTTAACTGTTTCAGAAGCTGCCAGACTGTTTTCCAAAAGGACTGTATCGTCTTAGACCCCACTAGTCGTAATGAGGGTTCCACTTTCTCCACACCCTGGCCAGCATTTGTTCCTGTCTGTCTTTTGTATTATTGTCATCCTAGTGGGCGTGAGGTGGTATATCTCACTGTGGTTCTGATGTGTGTTTTTCTGATGGCCAGTGATCTCAAGAACCTTTCATGTTTTTCTGCAGCCACATGTATATCTTCTCCAGAGAAATGTCTCTTCAAATTCTTTACCCATTAAAAAAAAAATGTTTGGTCTTTTCATTATTGAGTTATGTACTCTAGATACAACATATATTCTTTGTATTCTAAATAAGAGTTTTTTTCAGATATATGATTTGCAAAAATTTTCTCCTGTGGGTTGCCTTTTCACTTTGTTGTACTGTCTGGGTTACATGGTTTTTGTTCTTTAATTCTTATGCATTTTTCTTGTTCTCCCTGATAAATTATAAAACTGTGACCTTTACATTGTAGAAGTCCACAAATCTGGAAGCACCTACTCCTTTTCCATCTCTTTTGAATCCAGTAGAGTGGTCATAGCTGGATAACGTCTATTATAGAATTTGGCTCCACCACCAGAATAAGTTCAGTCGCTTGGTTGTGTCCAACTCTTTGCCACCCCATGGACTGCAGGCTTCCCTGTCCATTGCCAACTCCTGGAGCTTGCTCAAACTCATGTCCGTCGAGTCAGTGATGCCATCCAACCATCTCATCGTCTCCTTCTCCTCCTGCCTTCAATCCTTCCCCGCATCAGGGTCTTTTCTAATGAGTCAGTTCTTCGCGTCGGGTGGCCAAAGTGTTGGAGGTTCAGCTTCAGCATCAGTCCTTCCAGTGAATATTCAGGACTGATTTCCTTTAGGATTGACTGGTTGGATCTCCTTACAGTCCAAGCAACTCTCAAGAGTCTTCCTCAATACTACAGTTCAAAAGCATCAATTCTTCGGCACTCAGCTTTCTTTATAGTCCAACTCTCACATCTATACATGACTACTAGAAGAGCCATAGCTTTGACTAGATGGACCTTTGTTGGCAAAGTAATGTCTCTGCTTTTTAATATGCTGTCTAGGTTGATCATCGCTTTCCTTCCAAGGAGCAAGTGTCTTTTAATTTCATGGCTGCAGTCACCATCTGCAGTGATTTTGGAGCCAAAAAAAATAAAGTCAACACCACAGTTCAAAAGCATCAATTCTTCAGCACTCAGCTTTCTTTATGGTCTAACTCTCACATCCATACATGACTACTAGAAAAACCAGAGCTTTGACAAGATGGATCTTTGTTGGCAAAGTAACGTCTCTGCTTTTTAATGTGCTGTCTAGGTTGGTCATAGCTTTTCTTCGAAGGACCAAGCTTTTAATTTCATGGCTGCAGTCACCATCTGTGGTGATTTTGCAGCCCCAAAAATAAAATCTGTCACTGTTTCCATTGTTTCCCCATTTATTTGCCATTAAGTGTTGGGACCAAATGCCATGATCTTAGTTTTCTGAATATTGAGTTTTAAGCCAACTTTTTCCCCACTCCCCTTTCACTTTCATCAAGAGGCTCTTTAGTTCCTCTTCACTTTCTGCATAAGGGTGGTGTCATCTGCATATCTGACGTTAGTGATATTTCTCCTGTCAATCTTGATTCCAGCTTCTGCTTCATCCAGCCCAACATTTCACATGATGTACTCTGCATATAAGTTAAATAAGCAGGGTGACAGTATACAGCCTTGACATGCTCCTTTCCCAATTTGGAAACACTCTGTTGTTCCATGTCCAGTTCTAACTGTTGCTTCCTGATATGCATACAGATTTCTCAAGAGGCAGGTCTGGTGGTCTGGTATTCCCATTTCTTGAAGAATTTCCACAGTTTGTTGTGATCTACACAGTCAAAGGCTTTAATGTAGTCAATAAAGCAGAACTAGATGTTTTTCGGGAGTTCTCTTGCTTTTTCAATGATTCAACAGATGTTGGCAATTTGATCTCTGGTTCCTCTGCCTTTTCTAAATCCAACTTGAACATCTGGAAGTTCCTAGTTCACAAAAAGAACACTGGATCTTGTTTGCTTAAGAATTTTAACAGTTGCTTTTCCCTCTACTGAACCAGTAAGAAGTAAATGCAGCTTTAAAATTCCTAGGTTGATTTCCTGCATTATTCACCTAGCAGAGAAATGAATTCAGTCTTCTTTCAGCAAAATGAGAGGCATAAGTCTTTCAATGTGAGTAGGGTCCTGAAGCAGTTTCCAGTTTTATTCCCCTGGTACTTAGGAGTCCCTGGTCTCTACATCCTTAAGAGGAATTCAGTGCCATGAAAATACTGCCCTGTCCGTGTAGCTAGAGACCTACATGTTTAATTTAGCACAGCTTAAAAAGCTGTCCCTGCTTCTTAACACGGACTCTGAGGCTGGGACAACTTAATTTGTTTTGATTTAAAATTTGAGCTTGACATATTTCTTGTCTACCTGAATGTATGGATGATTTCAAACATGTACAAAATTAAGCAGAGGAGTGTATAACAACCACTCATGTACCATCACCTGACTTCAAAAAATTAGAAACATATGGGCCAGTCGTGTTTTATCTAGATTCCTGCCTACCAACCCCACCCTCCAACCACACACACCTTGTACTATTTTGAAGCAAATTCTAAACATCATCTGTAAACATTTACTGATACATAACATTTCAGTATATATCTCTAAAAGATAAGGCTCTCTTTTTTTCAACTGTTATCACACCTGGGAAAAATTACCCAAAATTCCATAACATCAACATACAGTCTGTTTAAATTTCCAATGGTTTTATAAATGTAGTACGTGTGTCCTTTTTCCCGCTTGTTTTTTGGACTCAGTACGCAAATAAAGACTATGTGTTGCAATTGTTTGCTGTGTATTTTAATGCACTTTTTAACCTAAAAGTTTTAATTTTGGAAACTTCAAACTTAAAGAAAAGTATAGAAAATATGTATCAGGCATGCATTTAACAAATGTTAACCTTACACTATGTTTGCTTCAGACATCTCTTTGCCCTGCCCCCCATTTTTGAAAGAAATGTTAGATATGAAATCCCTTCCCCTTATCTTTTTTTTTTTTTTCTCTTCAGCATTGACCAATATCCTGCAATGGGTGTGTATCATTTACACAGTATGTTTTTATGTCAGAAACATGTATATGTATCCATAAATATATATCCTTTATAATGTTTATTGTGTATGTAGGTATCCATAAACATGTCATATTTTTGTTAAAACAAAAAATGATATTTATTGCATATATATATTCATAAACATGTATTTTTATTTTGTTTTAACAAAACAAAAATATATATTGTTTATTTTCTATGGATACATATATATGCTCAGTTCAGTCACTCAGTCATCTCCGACTCTTTGCGACCCCATGAACTGCAACACACCAGGCCTCCCTGTCCATCACCAACTCCTGGAGTTCACCCAAACTCACGTCCATTGAGTCAGTGATGCCATCCAACCATCTCATCCTCTGTCATCCCCTGTCCTCCTGCACTCAATTTTTCCCAGCATCAGGGTCTTTTCAAATGAGTCAGCTCTTTGCATCAGGTGGCCAAAGTATTGGAGTTTCAGCTTAGAAAACAAAAATATATATCTTGTTTATGGATACATATATATGTAGTGATGGTATAAAAAGAGACTGTTCTCCATCTTCACCCTCTCCCCTCATGTATATGTGTATGTATGTCTATTTACAACTTACTTTTTTTCACTCAGTGCATCTTCATACGGGTAGCACAAAGAGTTAATTTTAAAATGTTGTATGCTATTCCATTATGTGGATAAACACCCGCATATTCGTTACCCTGTGCTTTTGTGCTCAGTTGCTCAGTTGTATCTGACTCCGCTACCCCATGGACTGAAGCCCACCAGGCTCCTCTGTCCATGGAATTTTCCAGGTAGAATAGTGGAGTGGGTTGCTGTTTCCTCCTCCAAGGGGTCTTCTGGGAAGCCCTATTCATTACCCACCTAATGAGCCATTAGGATATTTCCAGTTTTTCTAAATTACAAATGATTGTCAATAAACATCCTTATATGCATGTCTCCTTGTACACACGAGTGAGAGTTTATGTAGATTGTGAACACCTGTAAGTGGTAGGGATGTCTGATTTTGCTGGGTGTTACTGATTTCTCTCTAAAATTGTATGTGGTATAACTCTCAGCAGCAAAATATGAGAGGTCCAGTTTCTCCAGATTTTCCCCAACACACAGTATTGTTAGGTTTCTAAATATTGCCTGATATCATGGGTATAGAATAGGTATCCCCTTTCTTGGGTTTCCCAGGTAGTGCTGGTGGTAAATGGTAACCCGCCTGCCAACGCAGGAGACCCAGGAGAAGTAGGTTGAAAGAATACTAGAAAGTTGTTGTGTCCTCCTCCAGGGGATCTTCCTGACCTAGGGATCAAACCGCATCTCCTGTGGTTCCTGTACTGCAAAGGGATTCTGTACTGCTGAGCCACACAGGAAGCTGGTAATTTTGATCAGTGGTTCACAAAGTGTGATTTGGAGTGTCTTAGTATTTTCTAAGTCTGCTGAAATGGATTATCATAAACTTCAGTTCAGTCTCTCAGTCATGCCCAACTCTTTGCAACCCCACACACTGTAGCACACCAGCCCTTTCTGTCCATCACCAACTCCCAGCATTTACTCAAACTCATGTCCATTAAGTTGGTGATATCTTCCATCTCATCCTCTATCATCCTTTCTCCTCCCACTTTCAATCTTTCACAGCATCAGGGTCTTTTCAAATGAGTCAGTTGTTTGCATCAGGTGGCCAAAGTATTGGAGTTTCAGCTTCAACATCAGTCCTTCCAATGAATATTCAGGACTGATTTTCTTTAGGATGGACTGGTTGGATCTCCTTGCAGTCCAAGGGACTCTCAAGAGTCTTCTCCAGCACCACAGTTCAAAAGCATCAATTCTTCAGCACTCAGCTTTCTTTATAGTCCAAATCTCACATCAATACCCGACTACTGGAAAAACCATAGCCTTGTCTAGATGGACCTTTGTTGGCAAAGTAATGTCTCTGCTTTTTAATATGCTGTCTAGGTTGGTCATAACTTTTCTTCCAAGGAGTAAGTGTCTTATAATTTCATGGCTGCAGTCACCATCTCCAGTGATTTTGGAGCCGCCCCAAAATAAAGTCAGCCATTGTTTCTACTGTTTCCCCATCTATTTCCCATGAAGTGATTGGACCGGATGACATGATCTTAGTTTTCTGAATGTTGAACTTTAAGCCAACTTTTTCTCTCTCCATTTTCATNGTTGTCTAGGTTGGTCATAACTTTTCTTAAAAGGAGCAAGCATCTTTTAATTTCATGGCTGCAGTCACCATCTGCAGTGATTTTGGAGCCCCCCAAAATAAAGTCAGCCACTGTTTCCATTGCTTCCCCATTTATTTGCCATGACATGATGGTATCAGATGCCATAATCTTAGTTTTCTGAATGTGAGCTTTAAGCCAACTTTTTCACTCTCCTCTTTCACTTTCATCAACAGGCTCTTTAGTTCTACTTCACTTTCTGCCATAATGGTGGTGTCATCTGCATATCTGAGGTTATTCATATTTTTCTGGGCAATCTTGATTTTAGCTGGTGCTTCACCCAGCCTGGCATTTCATAAGATGTACTCTTCATATAAGTTAAATAAGCAGTGTGAGAATATACAGCCTTGACGTACTCCTTTCCCAATTTGGAACCAGTCTGTTATTTCATGTCCAGCTCTAACTGTTGCTTCCTGACCTGCATACAGATTTTTCATGAGGCAGGTCAGGTGGTATGGTATCTTTTGAAGAATTTTCCAGAGTTTGTTGTGGTCCACACAGTGAAAGGTTTTGGCATAGTCAATAAAGCAGAAGTAGATGTTTCTCTGGAACTCTCTTGCTTTTTTGATGATCCAACAGATATTGGCAATTTGATCTCTGGTTCCTCTGCCTTTTCTAAATCCAACTTGAACATCTGGAAGTTCACGGTTCAAGTACTGTTGAAGCCCGGCTTGGAGAATTTTGAGCATTACTTTACTAGCGTGTGAGATGAGTGCAATTGTGCGGTAGTTGGAGCATTCTTTGGCATTACTTTTCTTTGGGATTGGAATGAAAACTGACCTTTTCCAGTCCTGTGGCCACTGCTGAGTTTTTCAAATTTGCTGGCATATTGAGTGCAGCACTTTCACAGCATGATCTTTCAGGATTTGAAAAGCTGGAATTCCATAACTTCCACTAGCTTTGTTCATAGTGATGCTTCCTAAGGCCCACTTTGACTTCACATTCCAGGATGTCTGGCTCTAGGTGGGTGATCACACCATCGTGATTATCTGGGTTGTGAAGATCTTTTTTGTATAGTTCTTCTGTGTATTCTTGCCACCTCTTCTTAATATCTTCTGCTTCTGTTAGGACCATACCATTTCTGTCCTTTATCAAGCCCATCTTTGCAGGAAATGTTCCCTTGGTATCTCTAATTTTCTTGAAGAGATCGCTAGTCTTTTCCATTTATTGTTTTCCTCTATTTCTTTGCCGTGATCACTGAGGAAGGCTTTCTTATCTCTTCTTGCTATTCTTTGGAACTCTGCATTCAGNTCACATTCCAAGATGTCTGGCTCTAGATGAGTGATCACATCATCATGATTATCTGGGTCGTGAAGATCTTTTTTGTACAGTTCTTCTGTGTATTCTTGCCACCTCTTCTTAATATCTTTTGCTTTTGTTAGGTCCATACATTTGTGTCCTTTATTGAGCCCATCTTTGGATGAAATGTTCCCTTGATACCTCTAATTTTCTTGAAGAGATCTCTAGTCTTTCCCATTCTACTGTTTTCCTCTATTTCTTTGCACTGATCACTGAGGAAGGCTTTCTTATCTCTCCTTGCTATTCTTTGGAACTCTGCATTCAGGCGCTTATATCTTCCCTTTTGTCCTTTGCTTTTCACTTCTCTTCTTTTCACAGCTATTTGTAAGGCCTCCTCAAACAGCCATTTTGCTCTTTTTGCATTTCTTTTTCTTGGGGATGGTCTTGATCTCTGTCTCCTGTACAATGTCATGAACTTTTGTCCATAGTTCTTCAGGCACTCTATCAGATCTCTTCCCTTGAATCTATTTCTCACTTCCACTGTCTGATCATACGGGATTTGATTTAGGTCATACCTGAATGGTCTAGTGGTTTTTGCTACTTTCTTCAATTTGAGTCTGAATTTGGCAATAAGGAGTTCACGATCTGAGCCACAGTCAGCTCCCAGTCTTGTTTTTGCTGACTGTATAGAGCTTCTCCATATGTATAAACTGGTGACTTAACAGAAATTCCTTATCTCACGGTTTTCTTGGCTTTTCCATTGGCTCAGTGGTAAGAATCTATTTGCAATACAGGAGACAGGGGTTTGATCCCTGAGTCAGGAAGATCCCCTGGAGGAGGGCATGGCAACCCACTCCAGTATTGTTACGTGGAGAATCTCATGGACAGAGGAGCCTGGTGGGCTACAGCCTGTAGGGTTGCAAAGAGTTGGACATAACTCAAGTGACTTAGGCGTGCCTGCAACCCCTTCTTTCAATTTCTACTCCCCTAATTACCAGTGAAACTTAGCACCTTTTTAATATATATGTTTCTGCCTCTCTGAATGCCTGATCATAAAGTTTTTTTTCCAACAACAGGCATTGGAGTTTCAAAAGACCTCAATCTTAATTATATAGACACATTAATTCTTTTTGAATAGACTCAATGTATTTTGTTCTTTAAGAAGTAGTTTTCAGAGAAATCATAAATATAGTTACATGTGGACACTTAAGATTGGAAAAGAACATTTGTGAGATGTTAGCTTTTTCAGATGGAGAAAAATCACCTGTANGACTCAATGTATTTTGTTCCTTAAGAAGTAGTTTTCAGAGAAATCATAAATATAGTTACATGTGGACACTTAAGATTGGAAAAGAACATTTGTGAGATGTTAGCTTTTTCAGATGGAGAAAAATCACCTGTATGAGCAGAAGCTACCGAAAATAATATTATTGACTGTTCTACCCTACTGAGACTTTCACCATCTGCCTTATTTTTTCATTTGCTCACTTTTTTTCTACCTCCAGGGTTCCTATACTTCTCTCAATAACCCATCAATATTATTTTAAACACATTCAACACATTCCAAAATCTGTCAGCTTCATTGTCCCTCCTGCAAATTCCCCTTCCAGAATCCTCTGTCCTCTCATTCTAATAAACCCAGTTGCCCTCCCAGCCAGCAATGTATTGATAGCCATCACTTGGGACATCTCTTCACATCTCTCCTCTGTTGGATTCTATTGCTCTCATGCCCATCCTCTCTTTTATGGCATATTAAGACACACCTTTATTTGATGGAGCATATTTCTAAGTCTTTCCTAGAAAAGATTTAATAATGAAAACAAATTGTTTCCACATTAGTTGAAATGTCTTTTTTTTCATTGTAGTTTCAGTTTCACTCTTGCTTTAATGGTAAATTCCTATTCTTTTGCTGATATCTGTTCAGTTCAGTTCAGTTGCTCAGTCATGTCCGACTCTTTGCGACCCCATGAATCACAGCACGCCAGGCCTCCCTGTCCATCACCAACTCCCGGAGTTCACTCAGACTCATGTCCATCGAGTCAGTGATGCCATCCAGCCATCTCATCCTCTGTCATCCCTTTCTCCTCCTGCCCCCAATCCCTCCCAGAATCAGAGTCTTTTCCAGTGAGTCAACTCTTCGCATGAGGTGGCCAAAGTACTGGAGTTTCAGCTTTAGCATCATTCCTTCCAAAGAAATCCCAGGGCTGATCTCTTTCAGAATAGATTGGTTGGATCTCCTTGCAGTCCAAGGGGCTCTCAAGAGTCTCCTCCAACACCACAGTTCAAAAGCATCAATTCTTTGGCACTCAGCCTTCTTCACAGTCCAACTCTCACATCCATACATGACCACAGGAAAAACCATAGCCTTGACTAGACGGACCTTAGTTGGCAAAGTAATATCTCTGCTTTTGAATATGCTGTCTAGGTTGGTCATAACTTTTCTTCCAAGGAGTAAGCGTCTTTTAATTTCATGGCTGCAGTCACCATCTGCAGTGATTTTGGAGCCCCCCAAAATAAAGTCTGGCACTGTTTCCACTGTTTCCCCATCTATTTCCCATGAAGTGATGGGACCTGATGCCATGATCTGATATCTGTTACTAAATGATAATTTACTTACCATCACATGAAATGAACCAACTAAATAAAAGCATAAAATGTATCTTTCATTTCATTTATTTATTTTTGCTACTTTTACACTTGGTTTTTATATCTGGGCTTAGAATTCTAGATCAAAATCATTTTCCTTCAGAATTCTGAAGGATTTGATTTTTCTACTTCTCAGCATTGCTGTTGAAAAGTCTAATGCCTTTCTGATTCCTAATCCTTTATTTATAACCCGCTTGTGCTTTGGGAGTCTCTAGAATGATCACTTTATTCATTCCTGGATGAATTTTATAATATACCTTAGTGTAGTCTTTTATTAAAATCATTTTTACTAGTTACTCATTAGGTTCTTTCAGTCGAGAAATATACTGTTATTTCCTTTGAATCTGTGACATTTTCTTCCTTAAAAAACTGGGCTAGTCTTCAGATTTATCTTACTGAAACTCTTTCTGGTTATAAATTAAATCTCTTAGAGCCTCTGATTTTTCTGTTTTGTTTTTTCCATTCATTTCCATTTCTTCTTGTTCTTGTTTTACTTCCTGGGAGATTTTCTTGCCCTTAACCTCCTAATATTTCATTGATTAAAAAAAAAAATCAGCTAGCAAATTTTTGATTTCTAGGAGTTTTTTCTTGTTCTGTTATAGTTCCTATTTTATGGAAACTTACTTGGTGGCTGAAATTTTTTAAAATACATTTTTAAAGATTGTTTATTGTGCTGTTTGGATGCTTTCTTGCATTCAGCTTCTTGTGTTCCTGAGTTGTGTTTTGTTTTCAAGTTAGGTTTGCCTCTGTTTTAGGCTCTCTTTTCCATATTCCATAGCATACCTACCATTTTGGATTGGTGTGAAGTCTTGAATTGCATAGAATGTTTGACTCAAAGTCAAATAATGTTAGTGGCTTAAAGAGAGAAGTTCTATTATGCAGTTCTATCTTGATTCCATTTTCAACTTAATTCCTACTGAGAAGACGAGGATTAGAATAAATGAAATTGTGAGGTATTTTCTAAATATAAGAATTCCAAATTGGTGATTCCCACAAATCTAATTAGAGTAGACAGAATTTTTGAATAAGGTATTCACTAATTCATTAATTCATTTGACAATATATATTGACATCTACTATCATTAGGAACTGAAATTAACTTTGATATTGTTGGACTAGAGATGTGTATAAGAGACAGGCTGGAAGAAGCACAAGCTGGAATCAAGATTGAGGTGATTCCCACAAATCTAATTAGAGTAGAAAGAATTTTTGAATAAGGTAAGCACTAATTCATTAATTCATTTGACAATATATATTGACATCTACTATCATTAGGAACTGAAATTAACTTTGATATTGTTGGACTAGATGTACAACTTTTAGTTCCTATTTCTTAAATAATATTGCTTTTTAATTTTTAACTCTTAAAATTAAAAAAAATTTTAATTAAGCTTTTTAATTTTTAGAAGGCTAAAGAATAGGAATCCAAATTCCAAATGAACCTTATCAATTATTGACATGGACAAATGGACCAAGGATATAAAATGAAATCTTTTCTGAATTATATTTCACTAGAAGATGTTAGATTTTCTAGACAGGAGTGAAGACCATATCTGAATCTGTATTGTTTTTTATAGGGAGCTGTTAAATGAACCTCATCTATTTTATGGAACACGTACATAGATATTGTTTATCTTTCCAAATAGATATAAACCCCTACACAGCACTTGCCAATGACTTGTCATACAGTTGTAATAAAATTGATCTAGACATATTTCATATCCAGAAGATGCATCTAATTTATTGCCATAGTATTCTGTTTACATGAGATATGAAGCTATGCTATTAGAATAACAGAGACCCCTTTATAATCCAAGTATATGGGCTTCTCTGGTGGCTTAGCCAGTAAAGAATCTGCCTGCAATACAGGAGACATGGGTTTGATGGCTGAGTCCGGAAGATCCCCTGGAGAAGGGAATGGCTACGCACTCTAATATTCTTGCCTAGAGAATTCCATGGACAGAGGAGCCTAGTGGGCTACAGTCCATGCGGTGGCAAAGACTCAGACATGACTGAGCAACTAACATTTTCTTGAAAGACTATGGACTTTAAAAAAATTGATCATTACAATTTTGTATTTTTAAACAAATACAAAAGTAGAGAGAATCATTTAATGAATTAATAATGACCGACAGCCAGTCTGGTTCATTGATGACCTTTTCTCTGTCCTCTCATATTAGGTTATCTTAAGCACATTCAGGACTTCCTATCATTTCATCTAAAAATACTTCAGTATCTTTCTCTAGAAGATATATACTCTTTCTTTCTCTTTTTAAGTGTCACTGCAGTATCATTATTACACCTTAAAAAATTTAACATTTTTTACCTAAAATCATACTCTGAGTACTTGAATTTCTCTGATTGTCTCAATTTTTTCCCTTTGTTTGAATTGGGATCCAAATAATTGCATATATTGCATCTGGTTTGTATATCTTTCAAGTCTCTTTTAATCTAAAGTTCCCTCACCTTAAAAAAAAAATCTTACAATTTATTGAAAAGACTGGGTTATTTATTTGCTGAAAAGACTTTTTTTCTGAAAAAAGTTGTATTTTCTGAAGAACTTGCTATGTTCTGGGTTTTGCTGACTGCATCCCTGTGGTGTCACTTAACATAATCTTCTGTCCCTGTATTTCCTGTATGTAAGCTGGTAGTTGGGAATAGATATTGGATACTTGACTAGATACAATCTTTATTTTTTGACATGAAAAAAATCTTCTTAGATGGAGTTGTCTGCTTCCTATATTGTATATGTTGAATATTTCCTCTTGCATCCTATTAGGAGGCTTGCTATATCTGTTTTTCTGATTAAGATTGACGCATGGGTTCAGGTGCTGCCAGCTTGATCCATCCATTAAAACGTTTCCCATCAGCTCTTTTCCAAATGCTTTTAGGAACTGTTGATGATGATTGAGTCCTCAAACAGACATTATGTACAGGGTTCAGAGTTTCTGAATTTGGAAAATCTCACCTATTTCCAGCTTCCCACCCCTGATTTATCTTGGCATGTTGGTCATTTATTGTCTTTTCCTTTCTGGGTCTATAAGAGACTTATTACTCTCTAGTACACTATAATACAGGTGAGCCTATTGAAGTTCTGAGGAATCTGTCAGTAAAGAAACTTGATCAACCCAGAGTTTCATTAAATTGCTTGATCACTATATTCTTTTATCAGTAATACCTATTAGTATCCTGATTAGAGAAACACACTTTGAAATGCATCTCAAAGAAGAGGGGAAGGTGGAGGCGCTTGTCCCATCCTCCTGTGAGGCTTTCTGATGTTAAGGTCATGACTTGGTAACATGGGCACCCTTCTAGGCTAAGAGGAAACCAAAGTTCACACAGAGAACTGACATACCATAACGCATCTTGTGTTAATACAGTTTTTTCTTCATTACATTGATTGCTTCAGTTGCTGTGCTTCTTGTTAGTGTTATCTACATAACCAACTTAGATAATTCCTAATATGTTAATTACTGGTAAGAAAATAAAGCCCAACTCTAACAGTCACCGGAGAAGGCAATGGCACCCCACTCCAGTACTCTTGCCTGGAAAATCCCATGGGTGGAGGAGCCTGGTAGGCTGCAGTCCATGGGTTCGCAAAGTTGTACACGACTGAGCGACTTCACTTTCACTTTTCACTTTCATGCACTGGAGAAGGAAATGGCAACCCACTCCAGTGTTCTTGCCTGGAGAATCCCAGGGACGGGGAGCCTGGTGGGCTGCCGTCTATGGGGTCGCACAGAGTCAGACACGACTGAAGCGACTTAGCAGCAGCAGCAGCAGCTAACAGTCACAACTTAAAATTTTTTTCAGTTTGCTTTCTTACATTACAAATTTACACATATACACCACACGCATTCATGTGCACACACTCCTCTCCCAGAGCACACTTCAGTTGTTTTATTTCAGGTGCAGTATTGGTATAGGAGGAGTAATAAAGGGAAGCATAGTACTCATTGGGTCTTTGCCTTCAGATATCAGCTCCAGATTGGTTTTTATGCCAGATGCCTACATGTTGTTTGTGGCTCTCTATGGGAAATGCAGTTGAGCACAATTAGTGAGAGAGACCGATTTTCTTTGACTCTGAGGACACCTTGAATTTTGTACAATAAGTGTTTTCCATTAGAAGGAAAATGCTGTGCATTAGTGCTCATGAGAAAAAAATAGTGATTGCCAGTAATGCCATCAGGAAACAATTTTTTAAATGTTTTCAAGTACAAGCATGAATCCATCATTAAATGGGGAATACAGCTTATTATTGGAACAGACTTGGAACATGAATCACAATTCTTTTTGAAGTGGTGTTATTCTAGGAAAGTGTGAATTTTGATTTTAGGAACACACGCAAGGGATACAGTAATAAGGAGTATAATTCAGAGCACTTCATTAAAATAAATAAGAACAGAGCCAAGACCCAGAGGACATGAAACTCTGTTTTGTGAGTCTTGTTGGAGAATGGAATGGGATAAGACACGAGAAAGCTGACATGGCATCACCAATGATCCCAATATTGATTCAACATGCTTTTGTAGCACTGGGCTGCTGGCTGCCTGGCCGACAGGTAATGGGGAGCTAAATTCAGACCTAAGAGTTAATGTTTATGACGGAAGTTATACTTCAGTTCAGTTCAGTTGTTCAGTTGTGTCCGACTCTTTGCAACCCCATGAATTGCAGCACGCCAGGCCTCCCTGTCCATCACCAACTCCCGGAATTCACTCAGACTCACGTTCATCGAGTCCGTGATGCCATCCAGCCATCTCATCCTCGGTCGTCCCCTTCTCCTCCTGCCCCCAATCCCTCCCAGCAAAGGAGTCTTTTCCAATGAGTCAACTTTTCACATGGTGCTTTTAAATTGAAACAAAGCTTGTCTTTAAAAATTATCAGGATTTAAAATGCTCTTCTGTTCAGAAAATCCAGGAAAAGGCAAAGACTACTTGAATTAAATATTTTAAAACAATAGACAACTCTGTTCTTTATGACGAATTACTCTTAGGTTTGCTGTTCATAGAAGGGAAGATCAAATGTAGAATTTGACTGTGGACCTTATCTTCCACTTATTAGGTAGCTTTCCAAATACTGTACTCTGAGGGCTATTTGTACTCAATTCAAATACATGTTGTTAGGAAGATTAAAAGTAGAAGGATGGGACATAGGTCTGGAAATTACCCTAAAAATGTTCTTTTAAATGCAACTTAAGGTAATTTGTATTCCTTGAGCAAAAAGCAGTTGAGAAATGCATCCATTTGTTGCAATTCTAGAATAGTATTTGGTGCATTACTGAGCCAAAACACAGATGACAAAATTCTCCCACAACATAAGAAGTTTAAGAGGCCTGAATAATTTTGGTTCCATCCTTCATGAACTGAAGTCCAGAGAGCAGAAGTGACTTGCCCAAGGTTACATTTTACCTTGTGCTGTAAAAGATCATGTCTCAGCTTGGAAAGCACTTCATTCATTTCCAGTGTGAGACATGGTTGCATTTTACAGCTTGACATTACTGTCTGGTCTTGAAAATAACTGATTATCTTGTGGGCTCAGCAGAATAATGATAATGAGGGCCTGTTGGAGGGAAGGCTGATTTTCCTTCCAGCTTGTGTCAACTTTTCAGGACCTGATCCCTCAGGTTGTATGTCATCCCAGATCCCATGTTCTCTTCCTTAATAGTGTGAAATTCCAATAGCAGGTGAGCAGAGTGAAAATGATTACTTCAAATGTCAACCAACAGGTTGCAACAAAGGGCTAAAAATGGCGGGGGTGGGGGTGCTGTTGAAGAACTGTCTCTGAGAATCAGCGCATCTTGCAGCCCAATGGCCTGGTCATTTTCTGCTTCCCACCCATAAGACAAAGGGGATAGCACCTGCCAAAATGTGGGGATTTATAATTTTTAGAAACTTCATGAGAAAACTGACATAGACCCAAGAAGTCTAAGAAAATTTCTTGTGAAGGATAAAGTTTTGGACTATGAAGAAAATTTCAGCTAAATAGGAAAAAACCATATGTGTGCTTAGTCTCTGAGTTGTTTTCGACTCTTTGTAACCCTATGGACTGTAGCCCACAGGCTCCTCTGTCCATGGGGATTCTCCAGGCAAGAATACTGGAGTGGGTTGCCATGCCCTCCTCCTGGGGATCTTCCCAATCCAGGGATCGAACCCAGGTATCCTTCATTGCAGGCAGATTCTTTACCAGCTGATCTTCCAGGGAAGCCTATACACCAAGATTTTACTCCTTCACTTGGTTTAGTTAGGCTTTGATGTGTTTCAGCTTATCTGTTCTTATTTTAAGGTTAATAATGTTCATTCATTGTTTGGAAAACTCAGCAGTGGCCACAGGACTGGAAAAGGTCAGTTTTCATCCCAATCGCAAAGAAAGGCAATGCTAAAGAATGTTCAAAGTACTGCACAATTATACTCATCTCACACGCTAGTAAGTAATGCTCAAAATTCTCCAAGCCAGGCTTCAGCAATACGTGAGCTATGAACTTCCGAATGTTCAAGCTGGATTTAGAAAAGGCAGAAGAACCAGATATCAAATTGCCAACATCAGTTGGATCATCAAGAAAGCAAGAGTTCCAGAAAAACATCTACTTCTGCTTTATTGACTATACCAAAGCCTTTGTGTGTATCACCACAAACTATGGAAAATTCTTAAAGAGGAGGGAATACCAGACCACCTTGCCTGCCTCTTGACAAATCTGTAGGCAGGTCAAGAAGCAACAGTTAGAACTGGTTCCAAATCGGGAAAGGAGTACGTCAAGGCTGTATATTGTCACTCTGCCTGTTTAACTTATATACAGAATGCATCATGCAAAATGCCAGGCCTGATGAAGCACAACCTGGAATCAAGATTGCCGGGAGAAATATCAGTAACCTCAGATACACAGATGACACCACCCTTATGGCAGAAAGTGAAGAGGAACTAAAGAGCCTCTTGATGAAAGTGAAAGAGGAGAGTGAAAAAGTTGGCTTAAAACTCAACATTCAGAAAACTAAGATCATGGCGTCTGGTCCCATCACTTCATGGCAAATAGATAGGGAAACAATGGAAACAGACTTTATTTTTTGGGCTCCAAAATCACTGCAGATGGTGACTGCAGCCATGAAATTAAAAGACATTTGCTCCTTGGAAGGAAAGCTATGACCAACTTAGCATATTAAAAAGCAGAGTCACTACTTTGCCAACAAAGGTCCATCTAGTCAAAGCTATGGTTTTTCCAGTAGTCATGTATGGATGTGAGAGTTGGACTATAAAGAAAGCTGAGTGCTGAAGAATTGATACTTTTGAATTGTTTTGTTGCAGAAGACTCTAGAGAGATCCCTGGACTGCAAGGAGATATAGCCAGTCCATCCTAAAGAAAATCAGTCCTGAGTATTCGTTGGAAGGACTGATGTTGAAGCTGAAACTCCAATACTTTGGCCACCTGATGCGAAGAACTGACTCATTAGAAAAGACCCTGATGCTGGGCAAGATTGAAAGCAGGAGGAGAAGGGGACAACAGAGGATGAGATGGTTGGATATCACCAACTCAATGGAGATGAGTTTGGGTAAACTCCAGGAGTTGGTGATGGACAGGGAGGCCTGGCATGCTGCAACCCATGGGGTCACAAAGAGTCATACATGACTGAGCGACTGAACTAAACTGACTGAATGTTCACTCTATTGAGTTTCCAGAGGTATGATAAGGATCAAATTATTTCTTTTATGTCATCGAAGAGAGACAGTTGTATAGATTAAAATGTTCTTTAGAGTTTGACGTTTTGTTTCATCATAATAGCATTTGGCTTTTGTTGACTAAATTATGATTGTATTAATATTTCTCTGCTTATTTAAAAAAATGAAGTATTTTATTTCTGTTTCCAGTAATTTACAGGCATTTTGATCACAAATAAAACTGGATGATTAATTCTACTCCCCAAGAATCCTGCTTTCTGAATCAGAGTGGTTTTACTTTAACAAATGTTTTTTCAGTTTAGGGTTCTGTATGGTGATCATACTCTCTAGGGTGGAATGTGTGGAAAAAGGTGGCTGACCTTGAGAAATATACAATTGCTGGGCTAGGATTCTTTCAGGGTTGAAATGGAGTAATAAAATCGGAAATCATGGCGCAGTTTCTAATTTCAAAGACAGACTGTCTGACTTTGCCTAAATAGTTCAGGTAGAAACCAAGAAGGAACATGAAGAAGGAAATTGAGTTTCTCTCCAGGTGATACACAGCATAACCTTAATACATCTGGGATTTCAGCGTGGGCCATTCATTCACTTTAGGGTCCAGAAGATGTTTTTCCTGTATTTTTATTCTTACTTGAAAAAGTTCTATACCCCCTTTACTCACAAATGAAAAAATCTCCCTCCCACCATCCATGTTTATTCTTTGTTCTCTGTCTTCCTGAACTGGAGCCTACAATTTAAGATAAAAGAATTCTTTCTGATATGTATTTGGTTCTTTGGCTCTTTTTGAACAAGTCTTCTCTTGAAGCCATGACGGGGACTTCCCAGATACCTAGACTCATCAGTATTTTGCATTCTTTGGTGCATGTTTCCTACCCAAGAGGGAAACATATATGGATTAAGGGCTTCCGTTGTGCCCTGCTTTGTCACATTAGTCAGCCATCACTTCCCAACTGCCTCTTTCAATGGATGATTGTTCATCCTCCATGTAGTGCCCTGAGTGCACCTTCTGTGGGCCGGAAGACAGTGCTGTAGTTTGTGGCCTAAGTGAACTGTTCTCCAATCTGTCAGCATCTGCTAGGTGCAAGTTTTGAGGTGTGTTTTTGTTTTTTAGGTTGTATATAATGTACAACAGTTCAGTTCAGTCACTCAGTCGTGTCCGACTCTTTGCGACCCCGTGAATCGCAGCATGCCAGGCCTCCCTGTCCATCACCATCTCCCGAAGTTCACTCAGCCTCACGTCCATCGAGTCAGTGATGCCATCCAGCCATCTCATCCTCGGTCGTCCCCTTCTCCTCATGCCCCCAATGCCTCCCAGCATCAGAGTCTTTTCCAATGAGTCAACTCTTCGCATGAGGTGGCCAAAGTACTGGAGTTTCAGCTTCAGCATCATTCCCTCCAAAGAAATCCCAGGGCTGATCTCCTTCAGAATGGACTGGTTGGATCTCCTTGTAGTCAACATCAGTAGTTTAACTGTAATATTTATTTTTAGAGCTGAAATGGTTTTAAGGGCTGGGACCAGGAGCTGACATTGTGAAAATGTGTGATGACCTCAGATAGGCATGGGAGGAAGAACATTCTAGGTTGATTTATATTGCCCTGATAGCTCATTGCCTGAGTTTTACTTGTTTAAATGAGAGAGGTCCCTAATTTTATAATAATTACTATGTCAGTTTTGAGGAGCTCAGAATGTGTTTTTCTTTCTTTCTTTCTTTTTTTTGGTAAGTGTCTCTTCAAAATGTGGTCTGTAGGGAGATTACACATTAAACATCCAGGGTGTCTTAATTCAGCAAAGATTGTCAGGTCATTTCTAGCACAATGAGGAATGGGACCATGAGAATCTTGAGCAGATGAACATGTGGCAGTGGACCTCTGGGTTCCAGTCTGGATTACTTCCTTTAGCTGCATGGTGGGCAAGAAGTTAACTAGTCTGAGCTTCAGCTTCCCAGTCTGTAAATTGTGGATGATGACATTTGGAGGCTTAAGGGGATGATGACTGTAAACAGCCTGGAACAGCTCTCCTACCTGGAGAAGGCCCTGTACACAGGGTGGATTTAGAGGTATTTTCAGTAGTTATGTTTTTAGTAGTGAGTGAAATAGATGGGGAAACAGTGGAAACAGTGCCAGACTTTATTTTTTTGGGCTCCAAAATCACTGCTGATGGTGACTGCATGCATGGTGGGCAAGAAGTTAACTAGTCTGAGCTTCAGCTTCCCAATCTGTAAATTGTGGATGATGACATTTGGAGGCTTAAGGGGATGATGACTGTAAACAGCCTGGAACAGCTCCCCTACCTGGAGAAGGCCCTGTACACAGGGTGGATTTAGAGGTATTTTCAGTAGTTATGTTTTTAGTAGTGAGTGAATAGCCTGTATTTGAGGTACAGGATTTGGAATCAAGGTCAGGAGAATCAAGTCACCTCAATGTAAATGGATCGTTTTCTTTGTGTCCCATTGATATCTAGAGTCAGGAATGGCCTGAACCTTTGGGCAGAGCTGTGGAGTGCACTCTCCCCTCCTTTCTCCATCTCCTCCTTGCCCCTCCTTCCCTCCTCCTTCCTTCCCTCCCCCTTCCCCTCTTCTCCTTCCGCCTCCCCCCAGGATCCTCCTCAGCTGGCCTGGAGGCAAAGGTCAGCTCCTCCAGGTGACCTGTGTCTACTTCCTGTGGCCCTGGCTTCCCCTCTCCGTTGGCTCTGCCTCCTGTTAGAAGTGAGAAAAGGAGGTGTAGCAAAGGAAGCCGCCTCCCTGAAGATGGAGCCTTGTGAGGACATTTAGCTCTTCATTCCATCCAGGCCTTGCTTCCTGCTTTCTCTAATAACCAAAGATCCTTGTCAGTTCAGTTCAGTTCAGTTCAGTCGCTCAGTCATGTCCGACTCTTTGCAACCCCATGAATCACAGCACGCCAGGCCTCCCTGTCCATCACCAACTCCTGGAGTTCACTCAGACTCATGTCCATAGAGTCCGTGATGCCATCCAGCCATCTCATCCTCTGTCATCCCCTTCTCCTCCTGCCCCAAATCCCTCCCAGCATCAGAGTCTTTCCAATGAGCCAACTCTTCGCATGAGGTGGCCAAAGTACTGAATTTTCAGCTTCAGCA